>JAUESH010000024.1:6706681-6757232 GCA_032275165.1 Synergus magnus
GATTTGAAAACACGTGGAAAAATTAGAGAAGTTCGCAAGCACTTTCAAAATATATTTGATTCCGATAGGTTCAAGGGTGTGGATGCCTACTTTAAACACGCACACAGACATTCATTTTTATATACATAGATATTATTGTTTATATTTTTTCTAAATTGTGATTGTCCTTCTTCATTTGGATTTCTTAACTCTTTGAGGATACATTACACACTCCTTGAAAACAGGACATAAAAGGATGTCAAGTATCGATTCTTGGCTTGTATTGATTTTCCAAAGGTTAGCCTTTAGTTACTTTAGTCAGTGGTGAACAAAGGGTCTGACAGTCGGTTGTTGGCTCGCATCGAGCCATGGCATCGGTTGTAATAATACCTGTACTGAACTCTCGTTCTGTCAGGGGCTTTGGCATTATTCGTGGAGAGAAAAAAACTCGATCGCCCAAGTTACACAAAGTAATTCTTGTTAGGAGGAAACTTAAGCCTGTAAGTAAAGGAAATGCTAAAAAGATTTTTCCTTCATCCTGAAAATTATAAGGATACTGAAAAATCCCTGGTTTTAGAAAATCAGTCATTTTTGAAATGGTACCCTGTATGGACCAATCTCCCCAGTTTCCCTTATCATGTGTGATTCCTCGCACGTACCATCTTCTTGTATTGGATATGAAACTGGTCTAGTGCATGCGCGTTCTCATTGGTACAGATTGATGACGTATGGATGAAATGCTACCACAAGGATTCCTTGACGTACTTTTCGTCGGACGGTCCATCTATTCCTGGCAGTGCAGAACTCGACGTCGTCACGCAGATGTCTTGTTCTCTCGTGTCTTATTGATTGTTTCCAATTCCAACTTGTTTTCTTTTCTTCAATCATTGACATCAGTTAATCTCTGCCCCTATAACAATGAAAGTAATACACTTTTGTGCGGTACTCACAAACGTTTCCTCACATCCCAGTGTTACATAGACTCTTGTGTGCAATAAAATCTTGCGAAACGTGTTTTTAAAAGTTCATAAAATCAGTTTCAAAGTGGTATCATGTATGTTATGAACCATATTTTATTCTTAAGAGAATTAATGGTGGATTTGGGGAAATTAGGAAAAGACGTAAGGAGGATGACAATAACTATAATTGGCCTAACACTGACACAGTTACGGTAGCATTGAAATCTTTGCCAGTGGCACCTATTTTCAAATTTAGGGATAAATCGTTGGATGGCAATAGCTCGATCTTAAACTTTGGTCGTGACACAAATATAAATCAACTTGACTCGGAAAAGTGGGTTAGTTACCTTATTTCTTGGGAAGCAAGAAAGCTCTCTTATCTCACATTAAAAATTGGCAAGATTTCAGTGCCGGTTTAAAAATGAACCAGTCTGAGTGCTGAAATATATACTCAATCGAAGAAATTCCGGATGAGTCAATTTCAATATCAAAACTAGTTGCCATTAAAGAAACTTACCTCATTCACTAAATTCGTCAGAGTGAATGTTTGTCGATTCCTAGATGTAGGTGGAAGAAAAATAAATGCACAAGTTTCTTACCGTAGCAACATAACAGTAATTCTTTTCTAAAGATTTCTTCGTCTAAGAACATAGAATGATGTAAAAAAAAATAAAATAAAATTTTGAATAACTTTAAGGAAACAAAATATTGTAGTTATGAGATAGTTCATTCACACAAGCGTCCAAGTTTCGCTGAATGAATACAGTTCGAGTGGACAGGTGCAGAAATAACTGGTGTGAAATTGTATAATGCATATTCCATATAAACAAGATGTAATCTTTGAATAAAAAATCAAGATTGGCGAGGCTTGCTTGGAATGTACCGCGTGTTTCGTATGCCTTGATGGTCAATGAGCTAATTGTCATCGTATCAACTTTCATTGAACGCAATTGTTCAAACGTATGTACGCCTACCGTTTGCACTTGATTCGTGGGTCAGTTTAAACGGGATGCGGCCCAGATGTTCCAGATATACCTTCATCTCGTTTGTTAGGACACCTTCATTCCAATGTCATCCCAGAAACGCACTTTTGAAGTTGTATTCTGTATTTGCCTATAAAAGTTTTATTCATCTTTCCCAGTGTTATACTAGTGCTTTCCTTGTTATGCTTAATCAGAAATGAAAAAAAGCTGTATATTTATAATTAAAAGGCAGATGTTTATGAGTTATGTATATCGAATAGTCTATAACTATTGAATAATCCGAGTTACGCGTGTTGCAATTCTATCGATAAAGTCTTTCAAGATTAAATCAAAATGTACTTACACTTATGTAATCGACAAGTATCGCAGATCTAAATTCGTTTCTCATGTCGACAAGTAGTTTTAAAACCCGCAAAATCTTAATATACAAATATATGAAACGAGTATCTAAATAATTAAAACATAAGTCTTCTAAGATATATGTTCATTCTTTTTTAATTTTTTTAACTCAAAAAGTGATTACAATTTTACTTGACCTTTAGGAATCCGAGCCTAGAGTCAAATTTTTTTTTTCTTCGAGTGACGAACAACCCATTCTATTTTGAGTAGCTACTGGCATTCTAAAAGCTCACTCTGATTGATGTGTGTTAAGTATTCGGAAGTTGTTAAATACAACGTGAAATTACGTGACTTTCAGCTGGATTAGATAAGAAAAATTTCTAGAAATACAAAAAGGTTTTCTCCGCAAACTTTCATAAAATTCTTAAATATTGTAATTACACATCACATACATTGATAAGGCATATGCAATCTATTTAAAAATTTTAGCTATAAAAATGGCAAGTGAGACCAGTTCTAATGCCTTTTTCGCAAACGAACTTCATTTCATTTTTTCTATCTACATTTCGTAACTTTTCTTTCTTTCCAGTCCTGTGTTCGATGGCATATGCATGAGATTGAGTATGTTAAAAGCAAATGTATTAGTGGAAGAGGTCGTGGTCAGCTATTCCAAAGTTCATCATCGTCACTCCCGTTCAAAAAAATACCAAGAAGGGGGCTTTTATATTTTTTGAAAGATTATCGAAATCTCCTTTAATGATACGTGATATCACTATATCAGGAAATATATATCAGACATTATTCCTTAGTTTTCATTTTCAGATAAACTATGTTTGCATGGTAAAAGATATGTTTCTTTTATATCACTCATGTTTATATCAGTAACAATGAGAATGAAGTTGAATTAGAAATCTATGGTAAAATACATAAAATATAAAGTATAAAACCAGAGAATCAAATGAAAGAAATAACAAAAATATAAGAATCTAAAAACAGTTTGGTGGAAATGAACTTAAAAACTATGAAGATAGTGGGTCCAACTATACCATTTTTAAAATGGGGAATGAAATTTAATCGTGGGAAAATGTTTAAAGGCTGTATGTAATGAATAAATGTTGCAGATAATGTATATGTTTTCTGAGTCATTTGTCTCTGTGGGGGCTTAGAATGGTGTGAATACAGACCTGTCGTTGTCCGATGAGCATGAAAAGTACCGGTAAAGTTGCTTTTCCATTAAGGCTAACGATTAGTATGCTCGTGATTAAGATAGAGGGTGAGGCAATTTACTGAATACTCATTGATCGGTCAAAGTTGAATTTCTTAGTGCACTTGTGTTTTAGAATCTTTTAGTGATCTAGTTCAATAGATGTCGTGAGCACAGCTCAATCGTTCCAAACACGTGCGAGTATTCAGTGAGAACTTTGTCACATCGTTATGGCATATCGATAATAATTTATTTCTCGAATTAACAACAAGATTTCCGAATTTAGCAGATGATCCTCCTCACTCCTTTTCTGAATTTATTACAAAGAAGTGATTCTTTTTTTAAATTGTGCATCTTCTAATGTGAAAAAAGTGTTGCTGAAATAATTTTGTTGTATGAATACTTTTTCATATAAATAATCAAATAGATACATGCGGTTAAATTGTGTTGCAAAAAATGCAAAGAAGGTGTAAGAGAAATTGGATAAAGACATTATTCTTCATATCCTCAAATTTGTTGACATTTTTGTGAAGTAGGTAGTTTCTAAGAAAGTGAATATGGTTAGGCCAAGTGCACTTGCGGGGGTGGAAATCCTCAACAGTCACAATAAAAAGATGAATACATTTCGAGGGGTTCCCAAGGCAGAACTCGAACGTAGAACTCATGCTCTTCTACAGGCAATGACGGTGAGTTTCGATGAAATTGAGCAGAGAAATGAGAAATGAGAGAAACACATTGAATTTTATCGTAACTTGTTCCGAGAATTTGAAGTAGAGTAGATCAAGTTTTCGGAATTAGAGTAATGAAGGGTATTAAATCCTGTAAGAAAATTAATTTCGTTCTTTTAGGTACAAAATGTGGAATATAGTTAGATGTATATTTTTAATTTAAAGTATAATTTTTCTTATTTTTTATTCATATTTCTAAAATCTCAAGAAGTATAAGACTAGTGGTAATGAAATCTAAATCTTAGAATAGACTCATAGGGTTTATTTTAATCCGTAATAAATCTACGGTTTATAATTATACGCGACTCGACTGCTTCAGAATTATTTGTAATTGGTAACGCACTTGACATAGAAAAGAGGATGGGCCAAGAATCACAGAAAATGAGATTCTGCAAATAACAGAAGACCTCTAATGAGAACTCGTGAATAACAACAATTGATGGTTTAATGGAATAATTTGTCCTTTTTCATAAAATAACTTGCCCAAGAAGATTCTTTAGCAATTTATTACTTGATTATTCAAGATTTTTCATTAAAATTTCAGATAGAAGAACTTTATTCTGCTTTGGTATTCATGACACAACATCAAATTGGACACAATGTGACCGATGAGTGTGGACAGGAAGCCTTGCTCAGTCATTTGCAGCAGGCCTTTAAAGTTGATAATGAGACCCATGAACGAGTTTTAGAGGAAACCCGAAACATGGAGGTCAGTTTACAACACCCCATGCGTAACAAATTCAAATTTCACACATCAATACTTGCTGAAAATGATGATAATAATTTCTTTTTGCCTTTGAAAAGTTCAATTTTTTTTCAATAATTTTTTCCTTATTTAATTCAATTTATATTTCCCTTATTATAACTTCTTATGGTAATTTTTAGCCCCCAGAATTGCATCTCAACGTGGAGGTGATAGAGGCTAAAGAGCTCGTTTCCAAGGATGCAAATGGTTTGAGTGACCCATTCTGCGCACTTTATCTCGAGTCTGCTCCAACTCGAAGATATAACACTGCCGTTAAGACTGAAACTCTCTCCCCTGTGTGGGAAGAACATTTTCAATTGTAAGTTTATAAAAATTATCAATTTATAATTCTATTTGCCATATAAAAACATAATTTAATTGATAGTTTAAATATACTCATCTGGACCATTTACAGACATCATAATGTTCGCTTTTATGTTCGATATAATTGAAACAGTCCTGTTTTACGATAAACGAGATATTTTTGTAAAGAGGTCACAATAATATTAGTCTTTCGTCAATATTAGACATTTTAGAGTGCACAAAATCGGCAATTCTAATTTAAAGTTTCGCCAAATCTATTTTAGGTCACAAGCTAAAAGATAAAATTTAAAATTTACAGGCCACTCGATGATCCCGAAAACGAAGTTCTGGCCCTCGAAGTATGGTAAATATAAAAAATATTGATATGTTGCAATAAAATCGGAATTATTAATTAAATTAAATTAAATTAAAATTTCAATTACAGGGATTTCGATGCTGCGGAAACAGTGCCAGAAAAAATGAACAAAGTCAAGGACGTAAAAGGTGTACGTGGATTAATGAAACTCGCCAAGGAAATTGCAGTAACCGCAGCGACTGGCAATCACGATAATGAGTTCATTGGACGAACTCGAATTCCACTAAAGGTAATAAAGGTTTTTTCAATTCGGAGCCGAATCCACCACTTTATTTATATCCAATAAAATTCTCATAACTGCTTTCAAAATAAGCTTTCAAATAAGGTCTAAAAGTGATTAAAATTAAAATTAATTAATTTTTTTAGGATATTCCAGTATCGGGAAATTGTATGTGGTACCCATTGGAAAAAAAGAACAAATCAAAAATAAGAGGCCTGGTGAGAATGAAGCTGGCCTTTAGTGCAGAGCACGACACTCAGGTTTCTTCTCAGGAACATAGACATTTATTGAGAATACTGTTGATGCACGAGATAGAGTCACAAAAATGTGAAAAGTATTGTTGGGCTGGTAGATGGTCTGCAGCTGCAGAAGCTCTAATTCTTCAGCACACAGCCCAACGTGGACTATTAGCGAGAAATGTTTGCCTTGCACAGTGGGTTGAATTCTCCAGAGTGCACCAGGAACATCCACTCAGTTTTACTGTATTCAACAAAGTTATCTTGGAATTGCACAGACCACTCGAAAGTGGCTTATTTTCCAAAGATGAGACCAAACTCTTTTGGGAAGCAACTAGGAGACTGATCTATTCGTGTTTTAATTGCATTAGGAAAATAAGAAAGTTCCCTGTTGAAGGAAATGCTGCTCTGCAGCAACTCTCTGCCATTCTAGGGTCAGTTGATGCTCTAAAATATTTTTAAATTTACTTATGAATTATAATACTACTGGATTGTAATGTTGGAATTTGTTTTCTAGGATTCTATCAGCGATATCTACTCTCGAAGTGCCTGAAGAAGTAGACCTGTTTCCTGCAAAAATGTATAGTTGGTTTCCAGAACCAGACGGAACACAAATTGGTATTCTACAAGCTTTGGATTATACTGTAACGCAGGGAGGAGCTGAATGGTATGCGAATAATAGTTATTGTAAATTTCTTGTGGAATTGTTTTATTTTTCAATCACTCTATCTCTTATTGAATTTTGGATTCAGGTTCGACTATATCATCGGAAACAATTCATTGGAAGGTCATTCGGATGAAGAGGCTTTGCAGTTTCACATCAAAGTAATTCAGCTGATAAGAGCTGATTTACAACGTGCTATTGAAAATCACGATAAACTTTTCATTAAGTAAGTGATATTCTTTTTTTCTATTACTTAATATCAACAAGTTATTTATAACTTTATTCATTTTTTCAGAAAAGTAAATTTTCCTTATGCGAGAACTCTTTATATTATGTACGAAAAAAGAATCAGTGACATGTGCACGATTATTGTTGAGGATATTTGCGCCAGATTAAAACGTATTGAGATTGAAAGCAGCGAGGATGCAGAATTGGGTCTTGGCACAACTTTATTCGAACTTTATCTTGCACTTCAAAGATATGCTGCGTAAGTATTATTGATGAAGATTTATACAAAACTAGCAGTTACTCATTGGGTTCGAATCACAATTTTGGAAAAAGTCTTTTTAAATATTTTAAGAGACTGAAGATTTGAATAATAGAATTGATGAATAATTGATAAATGATATATTACACTTTTATTATTATGTTTCAGGCTAGGCCATGTACTTTGTGCAGAAGGACTGGAGTTCATGAAGATTCAAAATTACTACGACTGGTTTAGGGCTGGCGTCGCCCACTGGCTCGATATCGCTGTTTACAAGGCTCTAAAACGAATTGACAGAGCAGTAGACTTTGACACTTTACAGCCAGTAGACTCGACTGTTCAATACAGTTCCAGTGCTGTAGACACGTTAACGATATTTTATCAGATCAAAGTCTTCTGGACACAACTAGCTTGGCCAGATGTCGAAGGATCTTACACCTTTATCGCAAAAATCATTGATGTAGGTTCTTCATTCATTCAATGTCTTTTCCCCATAAAAATTTATATTGTATTTAAAAAAATAGGCAAATGCGATACAAAAGTTCTTTGAGAAAAAAAACGTTGTACATTCACAATCAGTTTAACTAAATTTTATAACTAACAATGATACTATTGTTGATTGCAGGACATATGTAAATGTTCCATTGTTTATGCTGATAAGATGGCAAAGAAAGCCGAGCAAGTGACGGAGATAGAGCAGTATTCTTCCAATAATAGCAGTGTTTACGAGAGGAAATTTGAGGTCTCGAATGCTTGGTGTTTTGCCATTAATAATATTGATTATATCCGAACATCGATTGCCCCTTTGGCTAATGATTTGGGAATGCAGGGCATCGTAGATGCTCTTGGAGAAAACAAGCCAGAACAGGAAGCAGAACGTTGCAGACAAACTTTACAGCTTATCATCGATAACGCGACCGACAGTGTTAAGGACAAAATTATCGACTTATTGAAAATTGTCGCTAATAACATGGCACCTGCCATTAGCAGGTAATTAACTTGCTGATTACAATGTAATTAAGATTCTTGATTGTAAGATGAAGAATGTGTTGGTTATTTAATTATTACATTTATTTTGTATTACGCAGATATTTAATGGAAGGAGCTGAGCTGATAGACACTACTAGTAACGCAATGGACCGTTTATTACAGTATTTAGATTCCAATCTCACGACTCTACATAATAATCTCAATCAAGACAATTTCGACACTGTTCTTCTCGTGATTTGGGAAATCATATCAGAAACTCTCTGGCAGTTGGTTAACAACAATCTGGAGGTAAAATTGAAAATATCAATTTTCTCAAACGAAAAAATACAAAAATATTTTCTGATTCGTATGAAAATATTCCAAAATTTTCTAAGAAAGTCCAGAATATTTCCAATGTTAATGTTAATTTGAATGTTTCTTAATCAATAAGAAATTTTCAACATGAGGAGTTGAGAGAAAAGTGAGATTTTTTAAGAGGGTTACTACTCATATAAATTTTTTGCTTACAGAAAAAAAAATTAGTTCAGCATTCAAAATTCGTAACTACTGTTAAACAATACACAAAGCATAAATTAAAAGTAAAAGCTTTTCTTTACAAGGTAAGAATTCTAAACGTGGAAGATTTTTCTGTTTGTAAAAAATCATCGGTTTTTGACTAGTAAATAGAAAAATTGTCTGTGGTCTTTTATATGTCGAATTAATACGAATTAAAAATCTTGATCCATCTTCAATAATCCTAAAATTCTCATTCGCCAAACAATTATACTAAGTACAGCATCTTCAGAATTTATGTTCTCACTTCGAAAAGGGTTTGATTTTTTTGGTAGGGTGTAAACCTGCGTTATGGTTACAGTATTGTTTATACAGTATTGTTTATACAGTATTGTTTTAAACCAGCTTGTTACATAATATTCGTGAATTCGATTTAAATATTTTTCGCAAGCAGTGGATTTGAGTGAATTTTTCCCTATAGTATGAAAGGGAAGACGGGAGTATGAAGGTTTATGCTTTACATATTATATTCTCAACAACCCTCATTGTCTTTCATGCAGAAAAGAAGACCACCATCCTTCTATTCGAACCTCCATCGTACTCTTCACACCCTTATCCGGTTCTTCAACCTCGGAGCGGACGAGGCTGCGAACGTTCAAGTATTGGAGAAGATTGAGAGCCTCTTAAAGCTCCATGGGCTCGAAACTGCCGAGTTGATTCATCGATATAATCTCGAAAGGATTCGAGAGCAGAAGGAACTAGAGGATGCTGTATACGGTCTCCTTACTGTCAGGGCGCAGTTTATCGACAACTCGCTGAACATTCAGATTCTCAATGCGCGAAATCTCAGACCAACGGACAGCAATGGTAAGACATCTTACAATCCACTCTTTCTTGTTGTAACTTGTTCACTCTATTCAGTATTTCAGTATTCACTGTTCGTTAAGAATCGATATTTCGATCCCAATCGATTTATCTCTCGCCGTTTTAAATCTCCGAGGATTTTTATTTGGAAATGACCGCATAAAACCCACAGGATGTCTTCCTTATGAAAAATCAAATAATTTAAAAAATTTAAAGTTGATTATAATTAATTAATCAGTAGATTAAATGCGGATGAAGCTGGACCTGAAAGCTGAAAGCCCTTGGAATGATGCTCTATTTCAATTTTATAGGCGATTTTATAGGAAAGCTGTCTACTCTTGAACGCAAACTGCACTCAAAATCTAAACAAAGACTGACAGAGGGGAAGACAAGTATGTAAAAATGAAAAAATCAGAACACCTCTCGTCCTCGTCACTCCATGGTTGCCTGCCCCTATGTTTATTTGCATGGCACCAGAAACTCGAACGATTACGTAGAGTAGAGTTTGAATGAAATAAACTCATAAATTAGATACCTCATAGAAAGTAAACAAAAATTTCTCATTTTCGAGATCATGGTTAATCCGAATTCCGATTTTTTTCTTGACTACTTGCACGAACCTCGACATAAACATTTTTCCTTTATAAAAAGGGAGAGAAAGAGTATATCATTTTTCAAAATCATTTGAATGCCTCTGATGTAAACGAATAAAGTGAAATTGTCGTGCATGCTGCGTTTCTCACATGCACCTCTCTAGAAATTCCATTTTTTTTTTATGATGAATTAAAAATTTATTTTTTATTTTCAGGACAATGTGACCCTTATGTAAAAGTTCGATTACTACCAGAGGAAAAATTCGTAGACACTAAGGTACCCAAGACTCACGTTCACAAGGAGACTCTCTTTCCTTTGTTTGACGAGACCTTCAATGTGTGAGTATTTAAAAAATTAATTAATTTTTAATATACAAGTAAATATATGAAAGTATTTGTCGAAATAATTGAATTTCAGGTCTCTCAGCACTGAACAAAGAGCAATAGAAGATGCAATTCTCGTTTTTGAGGTGAAAGACAAGGATTTATTCAGGACGAAATTCATGGCCGAAGCATTTCTAAGTTTTAGTGAAATTCCTGAAACGGGACCTGACCGACACATCGAGTCTCTCGAGCAAATCCACTTGAAACTTTCTCGACCAATTACCAAGAGTGAGTTTTACTTTTCTTCTTTTATCGACTTCATAGACTCCGAGATACGAAAATTCCATAAAATTCGTATCTCTAGGATTTTATTATATTATCGAAACTACAATATTTGTTATAAAAATGTAAATAACTCGGTAAATATTAAATTAAATGGAATATATTTCCTGATTTTTTCTTTTAAATCGGATAAAATAACATGGAAATTTTTATGTTTAGATACCGATACGATACGAGCACTGGAACACAGGAAAGGCGACAGTCTGGCGATGGACTTCATATCGAAACTCAACGGAAAACTGAATGTAAGATAATCATCATTTGCGCGGGGTTCAACTTCGATTTTAAATCTGAACACCCGTACATTTTTTCAAGGTTCAGTGCTTTCCAAAATCCTCAAATTCCCCAAAAGTATAAAAATTTATCCTACAAAATAATGAAAAGCGAAAATTAATTTATATTTTTCTCTATCAACGCAATAACAAGTAATTAAATACTATTATATTTTAATTAATTATTCATCGCAGCTATTGTATAAAAAAGTAGAATAATCTACTCATGAAACTGTAATTTTAGATTATTTGTAGAAACAGGTCTTCACTCATAGAAACGAGTAATTTTTTTATTAAAGAATTTGACTTTTCCTAGATTTTTATGTCAAACGAAATTTTTAATAGTTTTCTAATTGAAAGAATTTTAAGAAACGAGTCTGAGATTATTTTTCTATTTATATAATATAACGGAACCAACGAAATGAACAAAACGGTGACAAAAATTTATTTAGACGTGGAAACAAGAGACTTTGACGTTCACCTCACTTTATAGGCTGTGCATGATTTTTTTGTAATACAGTGAGCGGTGATTTATTGCCAAAGTCCCTAAAAAATCGCATTTTGAATTTTTATTGAAATAGTTTATAGTTGTAGCTAAAATTTAAATACTAATATGAAAATTATGTGAAAACGCTGTCCAGTGTTGCGGAAACGATCCAATTATTTCGCAAAAAAATTGTTACTGTATACAGTAAATTTCATTATTTATGTGTACTTACAATTCGATGTTAATTGCGTGAAACTAGACCTGTACATGAAATATGCAAAACGTCGTGTAAAACATCATAAAAAAATGTAACACACCTTCGACGGCATGCAAACTATGTAGACTAATTTTGTAAATAACATTTGATAAGAAAGTGCTTCAAAAACAAGTGTAGACACATTTTTTAAGGAATTGAGGTACATAAGTTTCAAAATATATGTGCCTTTCATTGAGCCTAATTTTTCATAGAACATTTTTAACTTAACGAATTAAATATTTTTACGTAATAATATGCTTCTATCTCGTGAATACTTTGATGTTAGTTAGAATTTATAGAATGTAACTTGTGCCTTACAGAAAAGATCCTTTTGATTTAATGGATTAAATTTGATATTTGTCACTCATTGTTACACTTATTTATTTCTTAAATTAAATAATACTAATTGGTCGAATAAAGTCAATTTGTATAACTAAATTAATCTTTTATTGTCCCATCCCTTTAATTATTTAAATACCCGTCACTTTAATGGATTAATTTATTATGAAAGTTATTCTTCAATTAAATTATTCTTAATATAATTTTGGAATTGGAATAACTGGAGCGCTTTTTAAATATTTTAATGTGGAAAAATTTTTTGTTGGGTTCTAATGAGATGGGGAAAAAGTCCAACTCGGTCATCATTTCCGGTCGCGAGACGTCATCGTTTCATGAATACTACCGGTTTTGACAACTGTAACTGTCGCAACAAAGGAATTCTAAATGCTACATGAATTCCACTACCAGGATACGTTATAAAGGCTCTAGAGATACTGTGTTATTATCTAGAATGTCGATCGATACTGAATCGTCGACCGATAATGATTGACAAGTAATGACGATTGCTTTTGTGTGGAATCATTCAACGCTGCCTTAAATTACACTTGTGTGTTACAGTGCATGACAGTCAACCAATGAATCTACAACAATGGGTTCTCATAATTCCTGCAAGGTACTAACCACAAAATTGCTAATAACAAGAAAATGCCCCCTTCATCTATATTCTCTGATTCTTATTAAACAGAGCGTGAATTTTAAGGACTCAGGAAAGACACGTTTTATTTCAATTGGGGAATATAATAAGGGAAATTTACAAATTATTAGATCGTTTAAATTTTAAAAGATGACCAGCTCTATAGAATTTTTAAATAAGAATGTATATTATGACTTTATAGGGCTAGAACCTTATAGCTTTCTTTGCGAAATATAATTTCTCATCTCATATGTTTTATTGGTGCGAAAATTTGTCAAGTATCATTTCGTAAGTTAAAATCAGATGAATGCTTATTTTTATATGACATTTCACAGATGTCTGAGCGGGGTTCTTTTGCACTATTGCTCTCATCGACACCCGTCACGTGAACTATAGTGAATCAAAAACCGGATTTTAATCCCGGGTGACAGTGATGTGCCGCTGACACGGAGATTTGAAACGACCCCACGGCACGGCAGTGAGTCTGAAAAGGTTGGCAATTAGCATATAAGCAGAGAGCCTGAGACTTAGATCGCATATAATCTACGAGAGCGTGCCCCGTGCGCGTCAAGTTTTACACAAAGAATCAGTTTGACAGGACACGCGGGAATGTACATTGTACAATGTACACATTAACAAGTTTCTACACACATGTCCATCCCATGCCACGATATATTATCTTGCATGTTGAAATGATCTATTCAAAATATTTTTTTTTAAATGAGTCGCAATGAGCCGCTCATTGCTTCCAGATTATCCCTTTTATCGCTTCCTAATGTCTAGTCTCGCACAACATTTTTTCATAGGTTTGTGATTAATCTCACATTTATGAACATTTAAGAATATAATTATACGTATGTGAAAATTTTTATTCTTTACAAAGCCTCGACAGGAAGATACTATATAATAATATATAATAATCATGCATTCATACAGTTAGTGTTATGTTGGTGTTTTAATATTAATTTAATTTTGCAAATGTAGGCTTTGTATTAATTTTTATATTAATTATACATCTGAAGTCCTGTAAAAGTCCTTAAAATCCCATGAAATCCCGGGACGTCCCTTCAAATTTCGTTAGATTCCTTCAAATTCCTTTAAATACCAATAAATCTCGTTAAATATCTTTAAATTTCGTAAATTCTGTAAAAGTACTTAAAATCCTATGAAATCTCGTGAAATCCCTTAAATCTCTTGATACATATTTTATATGTCTTATATTTTTTGATATATCTAAACGTCCTTAAAATTACTTAATATTCCATAAAATATTGTGAATCCATTAATATTACTTAAAATCCCATGAATTATCGTGAAATTATATAATATTTTCGTAAAATTTCATAAAATCCCTTCAAATTCCTTAAAATGCCACGAAATCTAGTCAAAACCACAAAAAGTACTTAAAATTCCATAATATCTTAATAAATTCCGTAAAATTACTTATAATTAATAAAGATTCCGTGAAATTCCCTAAAATTTTATAAAATCCCAATAAGTTTTGTAAAATACAATTCAATTTATATAAAATCCTACAAAATCTCGTGAAATTCCTTTAAATTTCGAGAAATCACTTTATATATCCTCATAACTACTTAAAATCTCACAAAATTTTATTAAAACTCTTAGAATTACTTAAATTCTGAAAAATCTGGTAGAATCCCTTAAAATTCCTGAAAATTCAAAGAAATCTCCTCAAACCCCTTGAAATTCCTTAAAATTCCATAAACCCCTAATAACTTTCGTAAAATCCCTTAATATTCTCTAAAATCCAAGTCAATTGCGTAAAATCCCTTGAAATTCCTTAAAATCCCAAGAAAATATTGTTAACCCCGTTAAAATTACTTAAAATCCCCCGAAATATCGTGAAATTATATAATATTTTTGTGAAATTCCAAAAAATTTCATAGTATCCCTTGAAATTTCTTAAAATGCCATGAAAATATTCATTACCATTAGCTTTTTTGTAATAACAATTATTCTCGCTGACCCCAGTGTGGCAGCTAAGGGTTAAATTCCAAATAAACTTCGTAAAATCCATTGAAAATCCTTGAAATCCCTCAATATCGTTTACTCTCTAAATTTGAATCAGTGAAAAATCAGTGAAATTTCACTGATTCCCAGTCAAATTCCACTGATTCTCAGTAAATTTCGAGAAATCCCTTTAAATTTCTTAACATTACTTAAAATCCCATGAAAACTCGTTAAAATTCAGATTCCTGAAGCTTTTTCAATATTTACTGTCACGAAATGGACATGCCTTAAAATTGAAATAATGTTTATTCGAAGAGCCTAAAACCTGCTAAAACTGTTGAATTTCAAATTGGAATCATGTAATTTTTAACCTTTTTTGTATTTGAATATTATCAATTGTCCATGCAATGTTAAGGTGAAGAGGTGAAGGGGCTGTGTTCACTGAAGTCAACAAAACTAAACTAACTTGAAATCTATAAAATCAGAATTACAGGACCAAGAGGAAATGTGGGAAAGGCAAACAAAGGGAATCCGGCTGCAATAAAATTCCAATGTTTGTTACGTTGCAAGCGAAAAAGTTTCACACATAATTTACAATCGAGTCCATCAGAACAGGACACATTATGTGTGTACTCTTCAGTGGAACGTATGTACGTAGTATCGAATGAGAATGGGTCCAGAAGGTATTTTAAGCTCGAGTCGAGGTGCGAAGGCACGCACGATGCTACCGGGACCAATTCCATTCTAATTCCAATTTAATGCCGATTTATTATGATGATCGCACAGAAATGGGCATAGGGTGAAGCGTTTGCACGAAGGGCTATGTCCGATTCTGTAATAGTTTCCAACTAGCGTTGGTCACGTTCGACATGAATGACGTGCCCTGTGTGTCTTCGATTTGGTCGCATTTTTTAGTCTGGCCACGAGCCGGATCGTGACGCTCGCAAGTCCACGCAGGATGAACGTTATGAATGTATGGCAAAATTTATGCGTCTCGCTCACAACAGTTTCAAGGACCACACCAGGCGAAGTGAGCTTCTTTTATTTTTTTATTCTTGCAATATCACTTCTCTCAAACTGCATGAAGTGATTTTATGCCAATGTGATTTTATTTTGTGCCAATTTCAGTCAAAAATAACATTTCAGCATGAAATTGTATAATACTGATTGCTCCATATGAAAAGTACATGTCCTGTTTAGTTTTAATGTTTTTTTTAATCAAATTTTTCGTTTAATGTATTTTTTTAAACGTTTTTGTTGTTGAGTGTTTTCAAAGGTTTTAGCTTTGATCGTAAAGTGCCGCCAGAGGTTTATTGGAGCCGTGACGTAATATAAAGATTGCTGAGGGGCAATTTCGAAGGCTTAAAATCACTTAAGTCGAAGTCCGTCAAACTCTTATACGAGACTTTCGAACTTTAACGAAATATCGAATCGGACTACATCGATGGGAAAAATGTGCGAGGAGTTAATTTGCGGAGCGAAGATCTGAGTAAGGATTTTATGAGTCTCGCGGGACAATAAAAATGCTTTTCATTCATTCGACCACACATGTATTAAAAGTCTCGACTTCGCGTGCAAAAAACTTTTAGCTAGTCGTTAATTTCAGCAAATGTTATTACTTTTCACATCAATATAAAGTAGAAAAGTGAAGGTAAATGTTTCTTAATTAATTTCTTTCCATTCCATCGAATTCAACGAATATAATTATTCCATGTGAAACGTTTCATCCGAACAATATGCGAATGGTGTAATAATTTGACACATGAATGGTATGTGGATGATAATTTGCAAGTATCACTTTCTAATTTGCAACTTATTCATTCAGGCTTTGACAGCTTCAAAAGGCATAAATAGTTTCTCTAGTAACTCGACACTCTTATTCGATCAGCGGAAATATTGCACGTCACTGGGGTTAAGGTCAGCAATTCTCAAACGAGTATCCTGGCAGGGAGAGGCTTTACTGTCAAGTGAAGATCCTCCCTGAATCATTTAGTGTGATATGAAACTCGTATAATGGAAGAATATTATGTCGATTCCATTTACGAGAAGATCAATTAGATATGCGATGTTGCCTTTTACGACTCTTCAAAAAAATCAATCGGGATTGAGTAACGGGACGTGGAACTATAAAAAACTAAAAAGAACCAAAGAAAAGTACTTCACCTTCAGCCGATTTCAATAGGTCGCATAAATTATGATCGATCAAGTCTTTCTTCATATTTTTTATCAGCGGCATTCTTACAATCCCCTTCCCCTTTTTCCTTAAAATGTTAACGTAAACAATTTTTTTAGAGCCTAAAATGATATTGCTCATGTCCAGTCCGAATTCTAAAGAGTGTAGTCAATAAAATCATTTTTATACACTTAAAATCATAAGAGATTTTAATTCACTCTCGATATATAGATCTCTTGAGAAAATGATTTTGTCAAGAATTAAAAAGGATGGAAATTGGAGATAACAAATAGTCCTTTTCAAATAATCGTACCCTCCGCAAGTGGAGGATTATCCCAGATAGATCGCTTTTCAGTGGTAACCACATGGAACGGTAAATTAAACAGCTCCTGCAAATACGATATATACAGTGGGGTGAATTTAGATTTCGTGGCTGAAAAACGGGGATCAGGGGGGAAAATAATGGATTATTCGGTTCGATGGATTTTGTGTCATCCGGAACGATTATAAAGCTTATAGAGTTCTTTATTTAACATAACACATTCTGATTCTCCAGACTCTCGAGCATAAACGGGCTCTAAACTATAAAGTAAGAACTCGCGAAAGCCTCTTGTTTATTTTGCTAATATTTTAACGTAATACCTTGACGCGTAATGCTAGAATTTATTTCTCCAAGATTTTATGCTCCTTTTTAAATCTCTTTGAAGATTCATCTTATTTAGGTGAAGTATTTAGCTCCCGTGGTCAAAAAAGCTTTTCATAAATAATATTTTTTTTTTAAATTACCAAACTACTTTTAATAAACCTAGGAAAATTGCAATTAATTAATTAAATTAATCAAATACTTTACCAATTGTTTTTTTGTCAGTTTATGCATGGGGAGGGAGGTTTAATGGGATTCAATTCGTAAAGAGATATAATTTCATGAGGATAATACGTATAATTCAAGTGATTATCTATATCCTTGGTGTATGAAGTATATATATATCTGTTTTTACACCATCAGAAGCTCGGAGCCCGAAGGTTCGTGCAGCAGAAGTCGATTGCAGGAAGTTAGTAAAACAGTTTCTTCTAAAGTGGGATTTAAGTAAGTTCTTAACGAGTGCCAGGCCCATTATAGCCGGCGAGTTCCTCGTTAATAAGTAACGCGCAGGAGCGGGTCCAGACGGGATGCTGCGCCGATGATAGACCGTGTGCTTTACCACTCGTTATCGGATCTACCAAACAGAGTTTTAGATTAGTCTCGAACTGGCCGTGAATATCTATAGCGTGGTCCTGCGTAAAGACTTTTTAATGCATTCGGCATTAAGGAACTTTGATAAAACTCTAGAAACGAGTTTAGAGGAAAGTTTCTCTTGCCCAGGATCGCCTGCCTCTTATGCCCGTACCCGCTTCCCTTATCGCTTCATCAAATCTACCGATCTGTGTTGTCACCCTTGTTCGCAGAAGCACCAAATGACACCTTTTTCTTTTTTTTACTTGTTACTAATTATGCAGTACTATTAGCTTTGATGGAAGATATTCATTTTCAAAGATGTCTTTAAAATTTTCGGCATTTTCTAATGTACTTTTTATATTTATGCAAAGATTTAAATAATTAATGAAAAATTACGTAAGTTTACTGCATATATAAGTTATATGGAAAGGAATTCATTAGGAGGCAATGTGGCTCAGATGGTAACGTGCCAGTTATATTCTGATATGGTAGCCTACCATCGGTTCGAATCCCAATACTGAAATAATGTTTCATCTCTTCCATGGATTTTTGTTATTATACCCTCTCATTACATTTATGACAATTGTATTATCTTGTATATTTCTGCCATCTGTGATGTACTCTACGCAAAACAGTATGTATATCTATCTTTTTTACTCCTACGAGGTTTTCTGCAGGCATTATGCCGACAAGAAAGTATTAAAGCACCTATGTGATTTTTTCAAAAAGTTCTTGAATCACTTTTCTTTTCACTCCCAGGTGAAAATTGCTAGGTATTTTTTTAGCGTAAAGTAAATAGGAGGGAAAAAGGGTTCATTTGGCGTTGTGCGTTCCTTGTGACTTGTGCGTAATACTATCTTAAAACTATATCACCCAGGTGCAGGAAAGTGTCCCTCGTTATTTGCAGTCACGTGTCTACCGTGTCTGACCCTGTCTTCTCGAAAACGATAAACATTCAAACCAGAAGTCTCTAACTCAGGATCTTATATATAAGACACCCAGGTGCAGTGTGGCAGAAATGACGTTTCAAGACGCATCAGTCACTCAAGAACGATCATTCGTCTCATACGATCTGACAGAAATCCCCTAAATTTTAAATGTACTTTTTTTCTCTGATTGTGAGTGACAAGTATATCTGATTTAAATATCAACTGAAAATATTCAAACATACACAAAAAAATCTCACAATCTTGAACCTATCGTAATCAAATTTTTCAGGGCGTCATAAATCTGTTCTGCGGATTATTTAAGGATATTTTGAAAATCTTTTCGAGCTTCATCAATTTTTTCACATTTTTAAAAATATTTTTTAATCTAATTTTTGCAATCTTTTTTAAAACCCTTAAAATAATTAGACAATTTTTTTAGATCCCTTGAAATCTTTTTAATTCTTTTGAAATCCTTAACAAAAAATTGTAAATCCTCTACAATCCTTAGTAATTATTTTAAATCATTTAAAATCTTTTGAAATACTTTAAAATCGTTTAAATTATATTGAAATATCCTGAAATCTATTCACATTCCTTATAGTTCTTTAAAATAACTTAAAATTTATTTAAATCTCTTGAACCCATTTGACATCCCTTTAAATTTCATAAAATCAAATGAAATCCCTTGAGATTTCTTAAAATTACGTAAAATACCTTGGAATTTTTTCAAATCATTCTAATTGTCTTAAAATTGTTTTAAATATCGAAATATCTTAGATTTTACTATAATCACTTGAAATCTCTTGAAATTCCTTTAAATCAAATTAAAATCCCATGAAATTCTTTTAAATTATTCTAAATATCTTAAAATCGTAAAAATATTTTGAAATCCCTTGAAATTCATTAAAATCACTTAAAATGTCTTGAAATCTCTTAAAAATCCTTAAACTCTTTTGAATTCTTTTGAAACCCATTAAAATTTCTTACAATCACTTGACATCTCTTGAAATCACTTAAAACCCCTTGAAATTGTTTAAAATCCTTTAGATTTTTTTAAATCTCATGAAATCCTTAACGGTGTTTCAAAATCATATAAAATCTCTTAGAATCCTTTGAAATCCTTTAGTCTTCTTATCTCTTGAAATTCCTTAAAATCACTTGAAATCTCTTTAAATCTCGGACAAGACCGGGTAAATTTCTGCTGGTATATTATACATATATGAAAGCTGTTGGGCCCAATATTTGTATATTTTTAGAAAAATAGCCTACATTTAAATTTATTTATTTTTTTTAAATACTCGACTCTAGTATCATCGTGTGCGAATTATATTCTCTTTGGACTGACGAATAACGAACGTTAATTTAATTACAAGTTCAAAGCTCAAGCTTCGTTTGCAATTCTACGTTGGCAATTAAAGTCGATTATTGACTGACAGAGCATTACGTGTTCATTACAGAGCATTACGTGTTCATTACTGAGCATTACGTATTACTTTTATTAAAAGATAATCCTAGTATTCGATTCAATTATCTCGACTTTCTGGTAAGGTACTTTAAATGTCTATTTGATTCTTGATCTTTCGAGCTTCAAAGTTAAGTCAGTAGTTTTTTAACGAGTTGTGAAGTACGATCAAAATGTTCTGCATGGCCTGTCACACATATTGGATATTACTCTATCCCATTCAAAAGAGCTTTATCTCCTTGATACCACAGTGGCTCGTGCCAGTCGGTTTGTTTTAACACTCGACTGTTCGTTGACGTACGTTCAACATACGTCGCTGCTCAGCTTTTTACCTCTGTTTTTCTCGCGCTTCAGTACTTTTTTCGGCTCCTGGTTTCGAAATTCCCCGCGAACGACGGAACGAGTGCTTATCTTTCAACCGAGTAAAAAAAGTATGATGCTTTAACGATTTTTTTCCACGAGCACTTTTGTTTATGGTTTTTTGGAGCTCGAGTTGAAAAATTGAAAAGAAAGTTACAAACGATGTGCTGGAAACAAGATGACAACTGAGTGTGTCTAAACCAGCTATTTTATGAATGAATTACATCAGTGCTCAGAATTTCCATAGAGTTTGATTCAAATATTTTTAGTCTCTTCAATATTTCAAAAATTACATTAAATTTTTATCAATTACGTTAATTTTTAAACAAATTTTCGAAAATTTCAATCAACTGAAACTCAAGAAACGATTAAAAACAAAACAAAGGACCAGAAACATGTAAACACTTGAATTGAAAATAATAGATAAATAACAGCAGAAAAGAGGAAAGAAAAAGGAAGAAAATCTCCAAATGTAAACAAATGGAAGCAAGCGAGACACGATGACAAGGAAAACAATTGACGGTTTTCCCTATACCATCATGTCTTCCCTGCTTTCATTTATTTACATTTACGGCTCTTAATGAGCAAGAAAGACAGACAACTTTACGTTCGCAATAATAAATATTCTTCTCTAAAACTAGGCCATTTTAGATTTGTTAAAATTCACAACGCTTTGAATCCAAAATAATGTCGTTTTCTACTATTTACTTTTCAATTTATTTGACCCTAAACACTTTGCATTGCATTTGAGTCTCACTTAAGTCAGCGTCGTTTTCTGTATACATTTAATCCAGTTTAATGCCTGAAAATAATCTCGAAATGGCAATTGAATTCCTTTTGTGAAGTATAAAGTATCAACATGTTAATAATTCGGCGTCTTGCATAGCACTGTAAAAAATTTATTGGGAATTTTCCCGAAAATGTTTGGGACGCTAATTTCCCAAACACTTTTCGGGAATTTTCCCAAACATTTAGTAGGGAAAATTCCTAAACTCTTTTCTGGAATTTTCCCGAACATTCTGTAGAGATAATTCCCAAACGCTTTTCGGGGATTTTCCTAAACATTTAGTAGGGAAAATTCCTAAACACTTTTCGGGAATTTTCCCAAACATTTTGTAGAAAAAATTCCCAAACAAAAATTCCAAACTTTTCGGGAATAATACTCTAAATTTTGTGAATTCTCCTAAACATTTATTAGGGAAAATTCCCGAAACGCTCTTGGAGAAACGAATTTGTTTAAATTTAACTAATTTATAGTCAAAATTAAACATTTTTTAGGAAAATTCCCGATATGTCTTAGGCATTTTTTAAATCACAAATATTTAGGGAATATTCCCTAATTTTTCGGATAAATTCCCAAATGATTTAGAAAAATTCCTTATAAAATTGTAGGTATTGTTCAATTACCTAAATTTTAGGCAATTTTCCATAAAATGTTCGGGAAAATCATTTTCCCAACCACAAATGTGGAATATTCCCTAAGAAATTGTAGGGAAAATTCCCGAAATCTTTTACAGTGAAACCACGCGGCCAATCTTCCGGCGATTTTTATCTCCCCCCAACCCATGAGGGGAGTTTTTCCGAAGCTTTAAATATTTAAAAAAAAGACTGTAAAAAAATCCGTTATGAAAATATATCTAATTTTAATATATTTCTTGAACTCAAGTCCAACTTTTTCACCTAAAAATATTCGAACAATCTTCGCTCATTTTCCGGTCCAGTGGTCGCTGAAATAATTCAAAAAAATATTCTATCTTCATTTCCTGCATTCTATCTCTTCCATTGCAGGAACATTTGACGCAAAACGGAAGGGGGATGAAACTATCAAAGATCCGCAACGTTGTCCTTGGTACGAGAAGTCAGAATAGACCGGAAGTCCGTCCAAGTCGGGGCTAAGAAGGCAAAAGGGCTGGAAGATAAAGACGCAGGAGATAAAAAAAAGGAAGTAGAGACGAGCAATGTTAATCTTGAGATTCGGTCTCTATAAAGATTGTAGGGGCTTGTGTTTTGTGTACTCAACGGTTGGTGCATCGACCCCCTGCATTTCCATGATAAAGGGCGAATAGGCTGTCACTCTTAGGGCCGCTGGCTCGCTCAATCCCTCTGATGAGGGTTAGGACAGGACAGTGTCGCACGTACCTAGTATGCATCATACATAGTATATATACACCATACACTATACATGCATTCACGTACACAAATTCCCACATATGCAGCGACGCACGCCGCGCCGCGCAGTCTCGACTCCCATTGGTCGACGGGGAATCCGCGCGAAGTGCCGGCGACTAGTTGAGCGCGAGTTCTCGAGCCGAGCGGTTCTGGAGCAGAGTGCAGTTCCTGTTCTTTTAGAATTTTCGAGCCGATATTTATTACGCGAGAAAAGAGTTTTCAAGTTTCGTATTTAACAAATCGTGACGGTCCCGTTTCCTTGGATTTTTGGTTTTTTGTGACTCAAGGCGACTTATTGTGAGAACTGTTTGTTAACGGTTTTTTGTGATTTTTTTCGGAGTCGGATGCATCTTGGTCAAAGGAGAAACCGGTAAATTGGTAAGTCGGCTTTTGTTTCTTTTTACGGAATGCTCCTCAATTATTACCTGAATTCAAACAAGACGTTGTGTTCGTTTATTAAAAAGGAGGTACAAAAATTGCGTTGCTTTAGGGTCAGCTTTTTTGAAGGTCACTTTTAGGAACTTGATTATACTAGAGTTTCGCGAGTTCGCGACAAACTTTGCAATATTTTATTTTAACAATGTTACTCAATTGTTATTTAGATTCAGACTAAAAGGTAGTTTAAATAAAAGGTATTGAACGAGAAGTAAAGTTTTTAACTGTTTTCATTCTCGAAATTGAAGTTAATTATCTGAAAAAGGGGCGTTAAACAATTCTTCATTTTTGAAGTTGGTTGATTTTGAAGTTAACCTCAAAATCAATTTGTTGGCAACTTTTGCACTAAGAATTTCAGTATATCCTTTTTTTGTAAATAGTCTGCCTGTGTATTATTGACAAGCTTTTTTTAAACGTTTTTGATTCATTGATTTGCGATTTGCGGAATTCTAAACGCGTAGGAATTTCTAAAGTGAACATCTATTTAAGTTAAATTCTTAATTACTGCGCAAAATAATTCTTTACATGCCATTCCTAAATTCTGAAGGCATCCGTTAAATTCCATTCATAGGAAAATATATAAAATACCTTACAATCCAAATTCGTAACAATACGTTTTACGTTGACCTTCACGTTCTCCTTTATTTTGATTCTTATTGTCTTACTTGATGCAATTTTAAAGGCCAAGGATGAAATTGACTACAGTAATATTAGTTAGATAGGAATATTAGGTATATACAAAATATTATATAGAATCAAGAGCAGATAAATTCATATGAAAAATTAAATTTTTTTCTATTTCTTTTTTCATTTCAACTTGCAATCCGTCGCAAGATCTGAATGCGTGCAAACATTTGTGGATCTCTGACGCATGATAATAAAGCAGGATATCTAATTTCATTGTTTGAACTATTAATCATATTACACCTACCAAGGATTAAACAAAGCTTTCATAGAACATTTTTTCCAACTAGAGTTTTTCTTCTGTCCATGTACAATTTCTCATTAATATCCTTTAAAATTTGTACAATTTTACATTCCAATCAAATTCTCTCTATAGGAATGACTACGAAATACTGCTATATATTTTGCTTTTTATAAAATTTAAAAAACTGTTTTCTCTTGTGAAAGGGGATAAGATCTACTGCGTCAGTGGGATTTTGCTATCTCTGCAGTGTACTTTCCTCGATAGAAGGTTAGGTACCAATATCTTATCAAAGCGCTCAGCGCACTCTAAATCCGGATCCTTGAATTTGGAGTGAGTAACGTGATTCGGTAGGGCTGAACCTAATTGCGATACGGCAAACCTGCCGAGCTATTTCCTCAATCTGCAAAATCTGTCGTCGAGGAAAGTAGAAGAAACCCCTGCTTCCCTTGAACGAAAGAAACTGCAAACTCAATTGAACCGCCGCATGGAATAAGGGGATATAAAATTTCTTGATCCGAGCGCTGTGGCTTCTCACTCCTTTTAAAATTTTTTTTCAACTTTTATTTGTGGGAATATATTTCAAGTAATTCATTTGCTTGCGTAATATCCAAAAATATTTTTAAATTTGTAATTTTTAGGTTGTCAGGATCAGTTTGCGCTCAGATCAAAAAATTGTATACACGGAGAGAAAGATATGGTTCGGCCAACCATGAAAATGGAAAAATATGGGGCAACCATATCTATGGTTGCTCTAAACAAATTTATGATTGCTGCAGCCAAAGTTTGGTCAGCGCAACCATTCAATTGCTTAGCTTAACCATTTTTTTGGTTGCGCTGACCAAATTTTGGCTACAGCAACCATAAATGTGGCTGCAGCAACCGTAGATATGGTTGCCCCATATTTTTCCATTTTTATGGTTGGCCCAACCATATCTTTTCTCTTCGTGTACCCCCTTATTCCATGCGGCAGTTCAATTTTTCCAATTTTTCTGCCACTCTGGAACGCTCATTAAATATTCCCATATATTCTATCAATATTCCCAATTGAAGGCATTTAATGTGGTTTAAAAATTCGTTACAGACTTTAGAAGATTTCAAAGCATTTTAAATGATTTTAAAAAATTTCAAGAAATTTAACAAAAAATTCAAGTTTAAGGATTTTCATGTAATTTAAAAATATTTTTAAGTATTTAAAGGGAGTTTGAGGAATTTCAAGGTATTTAACATGATTTAAAAAATGTCAAAGTTTATTAATGAATTTTAAAAGATTTAAAGTAATTTTAAAGAATTTTAGTAGAATTCAAATGAGTTAACGTCTGTTAAATCTTTTGAAATCTTCGGAAATTTTTGGAAATCTTTCAAGATATATTGAGATCACTCAAAGGCTTTTAATATATCTTTCACATTTTTTTGAATTCTTTAAAATCTGTTAAATCTCTTAAAATTCATATTGACTACATTCATATTGAATACATATTCAATGTATAAAATACATATTTAAAAATATCTTGAAATATTTTTGAATGTACATAGTTTTAAATCTTGTGAAATCTCTCAAATCCCTTTAATTAAATCTTCTGTAATCACCTAAAATACTCAATATTTTGAAATAATTTAGAATCGCTTGAAATTCGTTGAATTTGTTTTGAACTCATTTTATATCCTTCTTCTAATATCTTTGTATATTTGAGAATATTGCCAATTATTCCCTTGTATTCCCAAATATTCTGATATATTCTCTATATTCACGAAAATTCTTTTGAGAATACATTCCTGGTACACGAAAACTCAGAGTGGTCGACCCTTCGATCGAAATTAAATTTACGAGCGAAAATACAGTCTACTTCAATTTATCCAGGCTTGAACAGTCATTGCGATTTATTTGAATATACATTAAACATTGTTCCCCAAATGGTTTTTAACGTTCTCTTCAAACTCACCGAAAATAGTTTAACGGACTAAATAAAATTTTGTTCAGTAAGATAATATGGATATCATGCACCCCGATAATTTTATGAAGTCTTTTAATACACTGGCTCTAAAATGTTCATGGGATTTGCATTTACCCTTCGCTGTTTACTTTCCTGTCTCGACCACCATTCTTTACACAAGGCCTACAGGGAATAATGTCAACTTTGCATATACCCTACAACAAAAGAGACGTCTATATTCGAAATTTTAATCTGACAAAAAAGTAACACCTGGAGGGCTGATGCCAGAATTTTTTTCAGAAGGGTTAAAAATAGAACAATTTGATATTTGCTTATAGTAAAAATTTTGATTTAACACGGACTCGAACCCTCAATGTAGGTAAATGTCGGTAGAGGGATTCTATTTTCAAAAATGTTAAAAATGTTTCAAAAAACTTCCGGAAATTAAAAATTCTCTTTTTAAACCTTCTCATAAAACACTTGTGCACAAGACTCATAAATATTTCGGCGTACGCGACAAAGTGGGATGTAATCTAACAATGATTCTTCTTATCAAGAATGTTATCACCAGATATGTTCTTTTGAAGCGACCGGCCGTTGAAGGAACTCGAAAGATCGACTTCTGTTTATGTTTTGATCCCTGAGTCGCATTGTGGCCACTGGTCCATTCGTGACCAGAGTCTGTATCTCTCCCCCAATGATGTCTTTTTATTTTATTTTTTTTTCCTCTCCTTCTATATCTCTCATTCACTTCTCTGCACTCCAGGAGAGGTTGGGCAGGTTCCTCTCGCGAGGCAAAGCGTTTTTACTCGAATATTTTCTTTTGCGTTCGTTCATTTCACCGGTGTGTCCCAGGACCGACCCTTTTTGCACGGCTTGTCTGAGTTCGTTGAACGCTCTCCTGTGCCTGCTTCTACTACATCCACATCTTTCCACTCTCGCCATTCGCAAATCTTGGTTTAAGGGCCCAGCTGTGAAGGGCGAGAAGGAGTAAGTTCCAATCCCTTTTCGGAAGTGCACTCGAGATTTCTTCAATCGTCTCGTGTCTAGATCTTGTGAGAAGTCGCAACCTTTATGGAAAATAAATGTTCTCTGCTCAAGGGTGTCTGGAAAATGAGACTCAAGTAGTTTTCTTCGTTTTTCTTCAAGTATTGAATTTGTTAACATTTTTATTGAGTATTCCTCAGGCTAGAACTATTTGAATTTCCAAATTATTTGAAAAGTCATAAAATAATGTATTTCCTGGATTTTACTTTACTGTGGACTGCAATTAAAAACGTGTTTCGATCTTTTCTCGAGCGGAACAAATGTTACGTAACTCGGGGTGCTTTCGCACTCGAATGCGCGAAACTCTGGAGTTGCGCAACTTTTACGTCACTGAAATTTTATCATAAAGTTCAAGCAAACATTCTGGAAGCTTCGTTATTTAAAAAAAATGTTTTTTCGGATTATTTGTCAGCAAAATGTGTTTGCCAGGGAAACTTTTTAATATTCATTTATTCGCTAAGTACCTATTGGCGAGAGATAAGTTGAAAGCTAAAACTTTAAAGATTTCTGGAAACTAGCAAACTTCTATCAAGTGATTTTCAATTGTTGGAAAAGTTTTCATTGGAAGTGGATGCGTTATGTGAGATGATCGAAAGAGACCCGTTAACGTCGGTATGATCTCTTTCCACAAGAGGAACCACGCGTCTTCCAGGCTTCCGACTGCGGTTTGAAATTAGTCGGCCATGAGCTATGAAAAATTTAAAATTCAGATCTGCCCGTAAAATGCGGGAGGGTATATCCCTTCGCGTCAGATTTCTTCCTCCGTCGCGGTGCATTTACGGCACGAGAATCGAAAACGGAAACGACATAAGTGAGAGAGACAGAAAGAGCTTTTCGCAAAGAGGTTTTCGCAGAAGAACGTGAGATGCACGAAAATAGAAATATAGTCTCAGCTTTTATTAAGACTCGAAAATAAGCCCAGAAAATAGAACGAGAAAAACCTCTTTCCCAAATGAAACTTTCCATCATAAAATTTACATAAAATTGAAAAAACAGGATGATAAAAATTTAATGGTGTACTAAAAACTTGAATGATGACAAAGCTAATGTGAAAATCATTAGTCATTATCGATTAGGAAATATCTTTCGTCACAAATCGACTCTGACAGTAATTTTCAATAATCACCTTTCCTGTCCGAGTTTGATTTTTCCCGTTGATTTTGACGAACATATGGAATTAAAGCATAACTCGATAAACGATTCAGGACGTAATTTTACGTTGTGTGAGGTATTACATCGATCTTGAATACACACAATTATCTAAAGAATGTTCCTATTAACGACGTGGAACCGAAGCATAAAGTCACATACACATTTCACTTTTCCTGTCAATGCGACATACTCGCGCGTGCAAGGCACGCAACGATCCAATTTGTTGAATAGAATACCACAACGCAAGATTTTATCCTTTCCGTGTTCATTTCGTATATCTTGTTTACATTTACATATAAAAAAAGGTTGCCCTTATCGCTAGACCCGCATCTGAAGAGTTGAAACCGTTAGGTGGATCCTCCCTTTCCAGAAAAATGTCGGGCTCAGCATTCAGAACAAAACGAAATCTAGATTATTTGGTGAATGGCCTTATCCGTGACTTTTAATTTCCGAGGTTTCGAGTTCTTTTTATGCCGGTCTGAATATACATATAGTCGGACGAAATTCTATAAGGTTCGTTATGTAAAATATTGATATTTCAATCTTATATAATCAAGAACTAATGACTAATCTCTGAATTCGAATAATTCAACACCTGTATCTATTAATGAAGAAAGATGGCTATCATTTTTCCACCTTAGGTAATAAATCCCTATCATCAGGGCCGTCCTTTCTCACAATCAGTTTACGATTCAAGCATTTATGAATGGGGTGATCGTCGATTCTGATCATAAAACAAAATAAGGAAGGTCCTTAAAAATCGATTGTGGCGTCTTTGACAGCTCGGGTGGAAGTTTATTTATGGGGGTCAATATGGGGACGTTGAAGAGTGTGTTTGAAGAGACGGCTCGTTTCTAGTTGAGCGCCTAGAGTGTGCGTATGTCCTCATTTAAATGAAATAAATCTTGTTACGAGTAATTTTCGTCCGGCGGCTGTTCGAAGGAGAAGAGATGGAAGAGCTTTTAAGCCAGTGACCGAGAGCTAGCCAGTGCACGAGACAAATGGATTTCGTTCCATCACCCGAACGATCTCTGTAGTGTGATTAGATTCGAACCTCCCCCAAGGATAACTATGCGAAAGTTCGTCTCGTCTAGCTTTTACCCATCCATTTTATCGTCAACTCACGTTTCTTTACGGTGACGTTCATTATGAAGGTGAAAAGGTGAAGAATGAAAATTAGTTTCTAGGCGTAGCTTCTCCTTTTTTCATGTTAATTAATCTCACTAATTTCTAGATTTCATGTAACGTTCACATTCCCTCGATTTCGTATAACGCTGATGCTTAATCTACTTCACACTTTGTTTTTTATTTAGGGGCTTTCCAAAAAGATCCTCTCCGTTACCCAGTCATTTTTGACCAACGGTTCTGGTTTTATCCATCAAAAACGATTTTGCAAATTTCATAAAATCCATTTTCCGGCTAAACTATGCAAGATACAACAAAATGTCAAGAAGCAAAATTATTCAGCTGAAAAAGTTCTACAAATTTTATTGGGAAATGTTTTTGATCGGACATGTACTTCTCATTTTATTTAAATTGGAACCATATTTTTGAAAGATGAATTAAGTTACGGAAGCCCTATTTATCGATTTTCTTTTATGAGTCGAAATCTAATTTTTCATAGGTTTGGTTTACTGCGACATCAATTTGATGATAATAGATATGTAAATGCAAATCAAACACCTGAAATATTAAGATAATGAGTTTACGACGATGTTTTCTATCTTTCACGAATTCGTGACTGTGAGAGAGGAAGCGTCGCCATCGTTGTCGTGATAAAGGAGCAACAAGAGTCGTTCGTCTCGGTAAATCTTCTCTCCCTGACGACGAGACGAGCTTATTTCTCGCTTTCTTCTCGGAGACCGCTTAACTTCACGCTAACGCGAACACTCGTTCAAAATAGAGCGAGGGAGTAACTAGAGGCGGACAATGAGAATCAAAGCAAGCCAGGAAGCTAGAGACAGAGAGGGGAATTTAGATCTTACAAGAGACAAAAAGAGATGGAGATACAAGATTGAAAAAGAAAAATAAAAGAGATAAAAAGTAGAGAAAGAAAAGAGCGAGGAAAGGAGAAAGCAAGGCAGCAAGTCGCGAGCTTTCGCTGGAGGCTTAAGGTGCTCGAGAGGCTTAAATCTGCGAGGTAAGATCCAAAAAGTGGCTTCGTCGACAATTCCCTTGAAATTGGCCGAAACGGTTTCTAAGCCTTTGAAATGTAGGAACACGTGTGTATCGTTGCGCACTGTTTCGTTGAAAGCTCTCGTAATTCGGATATTTTAGATTCTACAAGATACGAGACTGGAGTTACGTTTACAAAGAGATATCTACCACGGTCCAAAGGGGGTTGAATTATTCATGGAGGACCTCACGAAGGCGATGGCCAAAGCAAGGGGTGCAGAGAATAGTACATAGGGGCCATAAATTTCAATTTATGAAACCGTTAAACATCCCGCAGACTTCTGTCCAACAAACACCTACTTGGAGATTGTATATCTCCACATATCTTTATCTTCATTAAAAGCGATCGTACTTCTCATTCTCGTATACTTCTCATGGAAAAGCATATACTCCTTTTTCATTCCTTCGTTTAATTAAAAAGTATGAAAACTTGAATCCTTCCAATTGAGAGCCTTCAGCCTACAAACTAATGATCTTGTAACTCACAGAAAGGTAAAAACACATTTTTCAAGCAGAAAATGCAAATTAATTAAGCCTCTAGGGTCCAGCGAGCCATATTAGAGCAACCCCGATTTGCAACGTCCTTAGCGAGTGCGTGTAAAACGTAAGCTTAATTTGCCAAGAGCCAGGGGCCTACACGCACGCACCAACATATTTACAACAGCCTCCAGGCAAAAGTGAATCGTCACGAGATTACTTAACCACAGAACGAGCTAATGTTACTTCCTCTTCTTTATCTTAAAGTACGCGTCGCGCCGACAAAATAAGGGGAAAATACCGAGATAAAATGAAAGACGAAGACAGACGGTTTGGGGGTTAATGGGGTAGTAAGAGGTGGAGAGAATAAGGAGAAAGGAAGGGGATGATCGTACAGAGAAAGTACGGTGCAAAACAATTACCTACCCTTCCTACATGCCGAGGGCGCATTTTCACCCCTCGAAATGTGGGAAGGAGAACCGCCCCTTGAGGTATGCGAACTACCCCTTATAGAGTGCGTTGGCGCACACATACCCGCACGAGTTGCCCGCATTTACCCCCGTCGACATTCACGCACGACCGATAATGCGTACGAGTATGCATACACAAGTATATTTTTCATACTCCTGGCGAACATTATCGCGGCCCCTCGGGATGAGGGAAGGTCTCTTTATGGGAATAGCATGTGTAAGACACGTCGAGAAACGGACAGGTGGAGATTCGAATGTATCGTACACGCGTTTTTTTATGTATTCACCCTCCCGGGAAATGAAAAATGATAAAATGACCTCGTGCACAATTATAGGTACTCCAAATCTCTTCTCCAATTTAACAGACTCGCAATTTGGTTCCAAATTCATTTAAATAGTTTTTAACGATACTAGAATGTCATGCGCGCGCTAAAGCAAGCGCTTTTGTCTATTTGTGCCTATGATAATTTTTAAAAATCCTATGTTAAAATATCTTAATCTTCAATAATTCAATTTTAGTCTCAAAAAAATATTTCAAAATATTTCGAAGAATTCAGAAGATTTCAAGGGATTCCAAAAGATTTCAAAATATTTTTTTTTTAGTGTTTTAGGAAATTGCAGAAGATTTAATTAAAGGGATTTAAGAGATTTGTACGGGAATTTTATTGGTACGGGAAATGTACGGGATTTTTTATTTGATGCGGGAATTTTTTATTTATCTTGAATAATTTAATTATGTAGACAGGAGTTTTTTTATATTTGTTAATTTTCAAATATTTCGCGCAAAAACAGGGAATAAAACTTATATTAAAAAAGTTTTATTTTTACACTTTATTCTTAGAGTTTTATTATGTGTATATTTCATGTTTATAAGAATTCCCATTTTTATAGAAATATATCATAGAGCAATTTTTTGGTACGGGAATTTTGAAAAAGTCTGCGGGAAATGTACAGGAAATGTACGGGAATTTAATCATTCGTCTTCACTGGACATCCTAAAATCGTTTAAAATCTCTTGAAATTCTTTTAAGATCCTTTGAAATTTTTTAATGTCATTAAAAGTCTCTTGAAATACTCAAAAATATTTTTAAATTGATTGAAAATCTTGAAACTATTAAAAAGTTTTTTTTTAATCCTTAAAAATTCCTTAAAATCATTTAAAATATTTTTAAATCGCTTTAAATTCCTTAAAATCACTTAAAATCTCTTGAAATTCTTTAAGATTTCTGGATATCTTTGAAATCTTGTCAAATCTCTTAAAAATCCTTAAATTCTTTGGACTTCTTTTAAAATCCTTTGAAATTTTTTAATATTATTTAACCCTCATCAGTCCTTAGTGTCAAATTAACACTATTTTTAACTTTACCGCACAATTATTATTCTATTTGAATACTTGAAGAAAGGCGAATATTTTCCTACACAAAAATATTCGAATCAACATAAAAAAGTTCTTCAATCTTGAATTAATATTTCCTCATTGATTCCATATGAAAGAAATTTAAACTATCTTTAATTTACCTCAGTGTCAATTTGACACTCAAGGGACTGATTAAGGTGGCGAAATGAGGCACTGATGAGGGTTAAAATGCCTTGAAATACTTTTAAAAAATTTGTAATCACTTTAAAATCTTGAAATTTTTCTGAATTCTTTTGAAATTCCTTAAAATCAGTTGGCAGCTCTGAACTCGATGCTAAAGTACAGGCTGCGAATACAAATCCTACCAATAGGTGAAGAGAGAATGTGGTTTAAAATTTTGAGATTGATTGCGAGAATCTATTTTCGATAATCGCAACCTCTTTTCTGTGATAGAATTAATACATATAAGGTAGCTATACATCTAAGGTTCTTTTATAAAATTCTTTTATAATTTTATTTTATGATTGCACATTTCCATCTTCTTATGCAGCGTATTTTGCATATTCTAATAATACACCACGAGGCACATTTTTCAAGAAATATCGAATATCTCGGGAAGATTCCAAGAGTACTTTTACATAGTCTACGCCAGTGGAAGTTCTCATGTATCTACATACATGCAAAGACACGGTTCGTCCTTTTTCCCTGACCTGCGAGGTGAGGGAGCTCCTTTCGCCTGACCCTGATGTCAAATATACGTACATGGGGAATATGCGATACGACAAATAAAAGGAAACGTCGATTATGGACATTTCGTGCCTCTCGATAGTGCTGTCTCGAATGCTATTGCCTTTAAATAAACATATCTAACGGAAAAGTCGAACCTGATGGTTGAACACTCGTAATATTGCTTGGTATAAATAGCACAACAAATTTCCCCGCCCAAGAGTATATAACAGTACATAATTATTTATTGGCAGTTGCAAAAAGCTTTGTTCCACTTTCGTCTTATTTCTTATGATTGCCAGCGTATAATTGAATCAACATAATTCAATCAACATAATAATTGAATAATCGCTGTATGAACCCTAAATATTACACGATCTCATTAAATTGATGAATATTAATTAATTTATAAAATTAATTTATTGAATCATCTTCTGGAAATTATATATCCCAAGATAGAATATCGAAAATCTGTGCAAATTCCATTAACGATGAAATTTGTATGAGCAATTCTGTTATAGCACTCTATTAACTTGGCAGCAATGAATAATGTAGCAGATATAATATCAGTGTGTGGATTACAGTTTTTGGTAATACGTCGTTTATCAGCGAAACTGGCTGGATTTGAATTAACGTCGCGATTTATGCCAAGATACACATTACACACATATCGTGTGCTCTGGAGTGTCATAATTGGTGGCGAGGCGAAATCGCAGCGGACACGGCTGACGTTACGATTACTGTAATGTTCGTCAATTTATGCTGTTTATGCGAAAGTGCGTGAATTCAATTTGCACGAAAGGCGCAATCCTAGGTTTTGATACAATTAGACCTTCATCATTTTCTGTATTCACTCCTTGAGGATCGTTGAACATTGATTTATTTCCCAAATCACGAATCATTCTTTTTAAAATCAACAATTACTAATTAGTACTGATTCCCCGTACTAATATTGTAAAAAAAACTCGAATCACCTTCCCAATCCTCATTAAAACACAAAAACTCAGAAACCCTTGAGATAAATTCAAGCGTCCATTCATTTATGTTCTGCTCACGAGGAGCATCGTCCTCGAAAAAATGTCTGAAGAGCATCATCCACCTTGATTCAAGAATCGAGCAGCTGGATTTGGGGGGCTTAAGGGGGATAAATCGAGCTGTAAAATCAGAGGATCGTATTCGCCAGATTTATCATAATGCAGAGGAGACAACATACTTCTTCTGCTGGTACTATTTACGAATACGAGAATCCCGTCGCTGTTGGATCTGCTCTTTTCGTACTGGACCAGAGAAGCGACCAACGGAGCTCCCTGTGTGGAATAAAGAATCCAGCTCGTGCCCGATCGCTATCTGTAAAAACATGTCCCCCACGTACTCGCTGTGCCTCTCTTCCGTACCTGTCTTGCACGCTTGTACACACTAGTAACTGCAATGGGGTTGGCCATTTTCGTATACTGTACGCACATATACGCATACACATGCTCAGATGTATAACGGGGTTGTAAAAAGCCTGCTTTCTTTCATGAACTTCACAGCATGAGCGAACGAGTTCTCTTATGGAGCCGACCCTAGTGCCTAGTTCGTAAGAGTGATTCCATTCGATAAATTTCATTGTTGTCTGCGACCCAAGGTCGACCGGAACTCACGGACCGTGTGAGGTGGATGTGAACATTCAGATGAGAGATAGTGTAATAAGTGGCGAAAGGGCCGAAAAGAGTGAGAAATTTTTGCATCGTTGGGTAAGAGTGGAAAGATCGAGGTTTCGAGGGCTTTATGTTGAGGTATTTAAGGTTCAGCGATTTCAGGCTCGAGGTATGGGATAAATCGTTTCGATGCTTGAAGTCAGATTCTTTGGGAGATTGGGGTTTGAGAATGTTACACTTGAAGGATTTTTTTTTTTTAATTTGGATGTAGCTGCCGTTTACAACGTTTATAAACGAAAATACTACAGTAAATTCCATCATCTACAAATAAAAATAAAAATAATTTACCAAAAGTTTATATTTTTGTTTATAAATGTTCAAAATGATAATAAAAGCATTGATCAGTCAATAATTTCAAAAGAAACAATCATTATTGAAAACAAATTAGACCTTTTCGTTTATAAATGTTGCAAACGACAGTTACATGAATTTGGATTAGGGAAGCAACTATTCAGAGTGAATGAACTATTTTATTCTATGTTCTAAATTAAACATTTAAACTACCAAGTAATATGATTAAAGAAGTTTTTATTTTAAGGGATTAGAAATAGTTTTGCTAGCAGATATTTTACCTGGCCTTACCCGGATTTTTAAGAACTTAGTGACTTTAAGGGCATGTGGTAATTACCATATGAACAAACTATTACCCCTTTTTTTTCTCACAATTTTTACTTTTTCAAAAAAATAATAGTGCACAGTAGTCCGTGTTCACGTTCTTTACGTCTGTGCACTGTTATTTTTTTCAAAGAGTAAAAATTATGAGAAAAAACCGGGTTATTTAAATTTGCCCATATGGTAATTAACACATGCCCTTTAAGAATTTTAAATGATTTTTAAGAAATTTTAAGAGCTTTTAACAGATTTACAGAAAATTAAAATGATTTTTTTAAGGATTTTCAAGAGATTTCAAAACATTGTAAGTGAGTTGAAAGAATTTTAATGAATTTGAAGAGGTTTCATGATATTTCAAAAGATTATAAAGAATTCCAAGGTATTTTAAAGAAAGCTGGAGTAACAGACGTCTAATCTGACGAGTATGAATTTTTTTTTCATTTTTGTTTACAAAAATATTTTACAAAAGGTCAAAAACAAGGTTTTACAATATTTTAATGCGCATAAAGCGACGCAAAAAACAAATGGTCACACTTTTTATTGTTTAGTGGAAAATTGACCGTCTAGCCTTTTCAAATTTGTGTTTTCGCGCAGTAGTTGTCAATTTTGACAGGGTTGTGTTTTTGACGCTTTATGCACATTGAAATATTGTAAAATCTTGTTTCTGACATTTGAAATATTTTTGCAATTAGATTAAAAAACTGAGGAAAATTAAAAAGTTCGCAAACACTGTCGAAATATCTTAAAAAATCCGCAGGAAAAATTTATGTCGCTCTGCCAGTAAGGATAGAAAACTCAGTGTACCATAAACGTTTTCATTTAATAAAACAAAGTGTTTCTAGAAGCACAAAGAAGAAAAAAAAAGTGTCACCACATTTCTCGCAGAGAATGTCTTTTGACCTTTTCATAAGAGTTAAATATCCCGAGACTGGTGCTCGTAAAAAGCAGTGTCCGTGCTGGGGCCAATACTGACGCTATTTTCTTCTACATGGCTGAAAATATTGGAAGAAAGTGTACATTTTCCCCGGATGCCGGGTGAATTTCTCGAGGAAAGTCCGATAGATTATCTCTGGAGGTTGGCGCACTCTTGGCTATTGTGTGCGAGTAGGTGGCGTTTAGGATATTGTGGTATGGATCGCAAAACGCCTGTACGTATCTATGCTCGTAAAGGCAATTTCGAGAAGCGTTATTCGTAAAACGATAACAACTGCATACCTATCTCGACCACGAAACGTGGGGATAAGTCTCGGAGAGATAAGGGAACGACGCGAGCGAGACAAGTCTCCGGTTCGATGACGCGTAATCGAAACCCAGTCGATCGTTTCGTTGATCCTTCCACCGTGTCAACAATTTGCGAAAGCAATGTGAAGGCTGCGATCCAGTTCGTTAAACTCTTTGTTGCATCTTTCATCTAAACATCATCTCGTAAAGTTTATGATTCAGAATAAGATATCTATCATATTTTTTGCAGACTGCAATTCAAGAGCAAACAAGTTTAAATTGCTCTGCACCCTGTGAAGAGCACAGAAATTTCGTTTTGAATATTTAGTAGCTGCCAAAAAATTTCCCAAAACCAACACAGGGGCTGAGCAAAGCATTTTTTCTCTTCACTTTTTTCGTTAATTCTTGTGTGAGGGCGAATAAGAACGGAGAAGGGAAAACAAAAGAAGAGTGAGAGTCTAGACCGATTAGTGTTTGGTCGCCGGAACTCGGAACGAGCGGGCGACGTCTCTCGCAAAGGCCAGAACAACCGGAAGTGGCCGAACTTGCCTCTGCACGGAAGAGATAGGAAGAGGGTGGAAAGACAAATAGAATTCGGAAGAAGTTTTTACCGGCCAGAAGATTTAATAGCCCGTAGATTCCAACTGGTAGCAAATGCGAAGTGCAGTCTGGGGACAGAATTATACATGAATTCATGCACGTGTCCATGTGTTTGCTGAAATACGCGAATTTCACTTAACTCCTCAATCTTATAAAGAAAGAGAGAGAGACAATTCGGTGGTTTTATGTCCGTAATAAGTAGGACTTTTTGGCTAGAGCTTTATCCTTCATAGAGGGTAAACAAAGTGAAAAAGCCCTCTTTCCGGAATGCTGATCTTGATTATAGTCGTCACAAGATTACGATCGCCATGAAAACTTTAGTTAGCTTTATTGATTTGGAAAATCTTGACTGTATCTTCTATTTCGATTGACGCAAACAAAAACATCTTTCAACAATTTAAAGCTCTTCTTTAAAATAAATACATCTTCAATTGGTTTAATTAAAAAGTTATGTTCTTATTAGGTTTTACGACTTCTCCATCACCTATCTGCTCATCTAATTAACCACAACGTCTTAAACTTTATTACCGAGAACGCATAATACGTTATTACAGTATATAATTAAATCGTGTGCATTAAATGCGTAATTACTTTCCAAAGCAATTAATTTGGGTTTATATCATTTGCAATGACAGTAAATCCCTTGTTTTTATTATTCTTACTTCTTTTTTTTATAGAAGTGGTTCTTCAGTTCCCCCCAAAAAAAATATAGATCACACCTCCCAAAGGTGAATTTATTTTAACTGAATCAATAATAAATTATAATTTCGCTGAATGGAAATTTTAGGTCTCTTTAATATTCTATTACTTCCTAGCTAGGACGACACTGTCATTTCGAATAGGAATAGTTTAGTTTGAATTATGCATTGGCGAATAATCTTGGAGCTTCTGATGAAACCATTCACACAAAATTCGAATCTCAATAAGACACCGAAGCCTGGCATTATAGATTCTATATAGAGAATCAAGTCACGAGTTGCTGCAGTCACGTGCAATAATAACTAAAAGCGTGCTGGAATTTCCCAGAGTCTCTAGGTTTGAATGCTTTTATTCCGCTCCATAAGTTTCAATATTTCTTTTCCCTCACAAATACACATCATTCAAAAGAAATCGCGAATAAAAAGCGATATCGTTTTAGATGCTAGCTGATTTCTGCAATTTATATTCACTTTGCTCATTCTATTTGAAAAGTTCCGTAACACAGATGCTAATCTTTATTCTCTCTCATCCATAATCTCAACCTCGATATTAATTTCAAAATGAAGATTCTCACGGAAAGTTAAGAAATACCTGATTTTCTCCATAACCTGAGCATTCTGATTCAAAGCCCACACAGAAATAATATCCGGGATTTTAAATTTACGATTAAATGTAGTCACAGCGGGTATCTGAATATATGCCCATTAACTTTAAAACAACTGCCTTTTTCTTAAGAGAAAAAATGCCATTAAGCGAATGGCGCCTGTAATCGTTCCACGTGAAGTATACAAGGAAAAATTACGAAAACGTTATAATAACAGGAATCGACCATAAAAAAATTGATCTTATTAACTCGGTCTCCCATTTAGTACAAAGTGGACCGAATTTAATATAAAATCTCCTTTTACCCGGAAATATTTTGTAATTTAATACTACTTTATTTTATTTTGTTTAATTAGTTTCCTTTTACCCATCAGGATTCAATCACATGAGAGCAATTTAATGGTAGTTTCATAGCAATTAAAATTCAATGACTTAACGCGGAAAAATAAATGCAGGTTCTGTGCAGTGAATAATGGCTACAAATTACCAACCCGAGGCATTTTTTACATTCTGAACTTTGCTCTGCGGTGGGTTATTCTTTCATCTTTTTTGCGTGAGCACTTTGTCAGAACGAGTGTAACGTTACATTTGATTTATGTGATATCATCTGACAAAGATTGTATAACTATAGACTTTATTTCACGTTTTATTTCGTCGAAACGACACCCACAAAGCAGAATTTCTTTTTTCTTGTATTTCTTGTATTCTTACCTTCTATTTCATTCTTGAATTCAGTGTAGATTTATAAAGACTCTCAAGCACATTGTGTGGTTATATTTCTGATACAGAATTCGGATTGGATCACATCATCGGATTGGAATTGAAATAGGTCAATACCGTGATTTAAAGTCGCGCATCACTGGTGCTTACGGCGCTTACTGTCCCTATATTTACCGAAAGGCTCTTGAAGCTCTTTGGCACAGATAGGCGGCATCCGGATTTCTTTTTAATCCAACGAGAAAAAAGGATTGGCATAAAGAGCGAGAAGCTGGAGTCATCGTGAGATGAGATTTGGTGGAAGGAAACCAGACGACCCATTGAAACACGTTTTCTATATCCGTGCTCGTATGTACGTCCGCCTTAAAGAGATTAGATAGGCGCCTCTCTTTCTTCTTGCATCCTCCCCGGAAATCAGAGAGTCTCCGATTGACCGTCCACTTCCTGCTGAAGGCATATCCCATCGAATCTTTCCGATCTTCCGCAGGATTGTTTCCGGCAAAAAGTTGATTCGGTGGTAAAGAAGAGAGCCATCGTTGAATACAAAAACACGTCGGAACATTAGAAAGGAAGAAAAAGATGACGAGGAAAGGGGTAAAAACGACGGAAGGGAATGACAAAGATAAAAGGGAACCGCGATGACGAGGACGACTCTAGAAAGGTATTCGAGGAGGTGCACAGCCATTATAGATTTGCCATTAGCCCATGGCAGGTGGATGACTTTATTAAATGTCAGAGGAGACGCTTTTTCTCCCCTTTCTCTCTTTTCTGTTTTTCTTCTCACCTACGATCTACACCCCGCTTTTTCTCCTTTTCGTCTCAATTTCTTCGCCGCGCAACTTCTTCACCGCGAACTTATTCTCAAGCAAGTTTCGGATATTGTTAAAGCTTTGCAACCCTGAGAAATCGTTGAGGACATTGCGAAAATTCGTACTCAGCGATTTTATTTTCATTACTAAATTTCTTGACCACGGAGAGCTTAAAAAAGAAGCAGTTAGGAGGGGGCGAGGCTCAAATGGTAGCATCCTTGACTTGCTGTAATCTGACGATTCGATTTTTATTTGAATTTAGGAAAAACATGTTCTTAAATTTCAATTATCTATAGATTTAGAGTTAAATTGTATTATTGATCTTGAGGTGGAATCTCATTTTAGAGGATATTGCAAAATAAACGATTTTGCTCGTTCTGTACACGCAAATAACATTACTTTGTAGAAGGGTGAGGACGGAGAAGGAAGTATAATGTGGTCTGTGTGTCCTGAACCGTTTTGGCACAACCCATACGTACTCGGTAGAATAGCACCTATTACTGGAATACCAAAATATTCGCGCGCCACAGGAATGTTGAGAGAACGCAGTACAATTTCATGGAATCGCATAATTATGCGTTTCTCGAAGATCAGGCCAAACGTGTAACGTTTTGCTAGGAGTAAAATGCTCAAATACCGTATCAAATTCTTTCGAAATTTTACTTATTTCGCGGCTATATAATTTAAAACTTCGTTAAAGTTTTTATATTCACGAATTTCAGAGTATTTTAGAAACCATTTGGATTTCAATGAATTGTTTCAATGAATGGTTTCAATGAAAATTATTTGATTATTGAGGCTCTTTTGAAAGTTGAATATTTTTGAATCCAATGCCTGAGATTGCTCTGACATTTTTTCAAAATATGCATCATAAATCTCAAAAGAGACGATCTTCACAGATCTTTTTACCATGCACTTTGGCACAAATTGTCTGGCTACATTTCTACACAAGAATCCGGCAAAGAGCGTAAAAGTATACATATCGGTTCACCAACACTTGAACCACCCTATGCCCGACGTTATTGCTTCTCTCGATGCTTTCGGAGCGAATGCACCGTCTGCAGTCTGCACTTACGATTAGTGGGATGCTGGCCGATAACAGAATGAGAGAGAGAAGAAAGATGAGAGGCGAGTGGTTGAAAAAGAAAATATTTTATTTTCCGATTAATACACGGATCGCAGTCGGCACACCTACATAAGAGTAATACACACTCCGAAGATAACTTGGTCTCTTCTTGAGCGCTTCGAAAGGAAAGGTGCGATTCTGAGGCATCAAGAGAGGTGCGGGATGAGGGTGTTGCAAGAGTATCCTGTGTGATTTCCCTGGGGGGAAGTCGGCCGATCGGTCGATCGAGTGGGTGGTTGAAAACCGCACTGGGAAACCTAATATCCGAAAGCCCACCCTTTTCTGTCCATCCGACGAAAGCACGGTCTAAGGAGGGACTGAGTAACTCGAGATGTACGGAAACGAGTTTATATCTAACTTCGAAAGGAATGACGAAAGGTTATTAATGTATGGCAGCGAGTAGGGTGGTTCTTATCTTCTAAATTTGATTTCTAACGCTACTTCTTCTCAGTTTCTTCAGATAACATTAGACAAAGGTACCTGAAAAATTTCAACTCAATCGGATAATATTTAGAGTGGAACAACATATTTCTTAGGGAAGGTGTTTTCCGAAAGTGTCGAGGATGTTTAGGATGCATTAGGATTTTCTCTACTAGCTTTGATTTCTCCCTCATCAGAGCTAAAGGCGATAATTTCTGTTGAGACGGTCGTTAGCTGCTCAGAGTTGGGCGTCGGGCTCGATTAATCGGCTAACCGCTCTGAGTGGACAACCCCGGATTGCAGATTGTTTCCGCAAACTCTCAACGCCAACCTCCGATTTGTTTTACCTCTCTCGACCCAATTTGTCTTACTTAGTTCAATCGCCATTTCCAATTGATCTCCTTCGAGACTCAGCGGAAATGGATAAAAGGATTAAGAGAATTCGAACCTCAAACTGATAGGATTAAATTAGATTTTTCAATGTTCAGTGTCATGCAACTTTTTATTAAAGTAATTTGGTGGATCTTTTCAATACGGTATACGATTTTCTATCTTTTCTATGTCGTGATACAGGTACTTTGTTTCCGATTTTAATTTGAGACGTGAGGTACCATCTCAATTAAAATACAAAAACAGAAAGCTTGACGTCTGTTGAATCTATGATGGAGTTATCTCTTGAAAAATCCAATTAATCGACAAACAGCCATTTGGATTATCGATTCAGCGAGAGGTTTTCCGCGTTCTCACAGATGCGTACAGCGTTCGAACGAGCGAGTATATGTCGTTTAAAGATTTTACGTGCCATGCAAAGCCAAAAGTTTATATACGCGAATTTACTTCAGCAGCTTTCCCGTTTTACTGCCAATATCCGGAGCGTAACGTACACGTCGAACCCGAGAACCTAATAAAGTGTCTCTACTCACGAAGGTATACCGTATTGCGTGGCTAAATTCACCGAGCATCCCTGACAGTGCTGAAAGCAGGTTGTATTTATGTAAGTATTAGCCTCGAAAATCGAATACAGTCGATATTGGGACCATATTGTACACTTGTAGGTTTAGTATTGCCTACAATCCCACATTTGCAAGCCACTATTCGAAAGGGAAATTTTCCCAATGAAGACCAAATACAGATATACGCAGAAGAAGGAACGATGATGGGTGAACTGCCTACGGTATTTTCATATCTACCCCGGATTGTGAGTCATTACAAATACCAAACTATTCTGCCAGCGATATTTGAAAAGCTTTCAGATAAGAATGCTTCCCATTTGCTTTATCCGAAGGGACTTTTAAGCTGTCTCATTATCGGTAAATTACACCAGGTATATCAGCAATGGAAACTTTTTCCTTCTTCAGAGGAATGCACTTGAACCCGATAAGGATCTTTTTCTCTAGTTTGAACTCTGGTAGTTTCAATAATGCAAAAACTCTCAGGACGTTATTTGTATTCAATATTCATTATTCATCAGCTTATACAGAGTTCCCTTCCGCAGGAAGTGAAGTCATATAAAAAGCAACAATTAGGGCACAACGGGGACATTTTTCTCTGAATCCGAAAGAGAAGGTCGATATTCCTAAAGTTTAGAACCTAAACCATCTGCTTGTCGTTGTTTATGGTTTTGGTGACGCTTGGACAACTGCAAGTGCTTCCTACAACACCCTAAAGTGAAATCCGAGGAGAAAAATATGCAGCTCCCCCTGACAGCTCGGTTTTATAAACGATGTTTACGCAACCGCTTAATTACTCTTCTAAAGTTTCAAGCTCGTTTCGAGCAATTATCGGATTTAAATATTATCCATTATTCAAATTTATTTGCCGAAGACTACCATTTACTTTATTCGCCTTTCTTTTGTTTAAAACGTATTACCTTAAAGTAACACCTAAAAGTAATTCGACGAGGGGTCGACCACTTTAAGTTTTCGTGTACCAGGAATGTATTCCCAAAAGAATATTCGGGAATATAGAGAATATCAGAAATATTAAGAATGCCAAGAATATCTGGGAATATTGATAGAATGTATGGGATTATTTAGTAAGTGTACCAGGAATATCGGAATGGTCGACCCCTCATAATTCGGTCAGAAATAAATCGAGCCCAATAATACAGGAGGTCACGTCATGTTAGCCCACTTGTAATCAAAAATAAAATTGCTGATCATATATAACACGGTGAAAAGTTTCTGAAGGTTTGAGTGGCATTAGTTTCATGTAAATATTTCATATCCCTCTCACATGCAATCTATAGAATCTAAAACAAGCACGGAATTCTCTTTATTCCGTTTGTGCAACTCCTCCCACTCGATGTCCCTCTCTTTTTTCACTCTTTCTATCAGTCTTTTCCTGACCCTCCTCCGCTTTTCATGCATCCGCTCCTTCCTTTTTCTCTTTTCGCTTTTCTCACCCTCCCACACGTCATCCACTTTTTGCCTTCTGATTTTCTGAGAATGGATCCGATGGACTGCTTAGGGAGGTTTGGAGCACGAGGCAGGGCAGGGAAAATCTGATGGCTTTCCCCACCTTGGAAGAGGTACCTAATACCAACCACGAAGGCAGTAAGATGTGCTTTGGAACCAGAGATGTTTGGTTAACATGTGCGCTTAATGGGCCGTGCGAAATGGATTTTTAAGGTCTTTCTTCGACATTGCGTCGAAGAAATTCCTCCACGGAAGAAAGGACCGGATCGAAGGTCGGTGGAAACCGTTATTTCCCATCGAACATCAATTCGAGATCGATAGCGCTGATTGGCGCCAAGGAGAGATTCGAGAGTGTTTCTCTAAGTCAAATGCATTGTGAATTGACTGCAGATGATTTTTGGGAAAATTGATTATTTTAGGATCATGAAAACTTCGTGAGGTTGTTAGATTAAAATTCAAAAGCGTAATAACTCTTTAAGCCCATAAAAGTCTGAACGCAACTACACAGAGTATATAATTTCACGATGGAAACTTGCAAGAAATCTGAACACGATATCGTTCAGAGTGCTTAAAGCCACAGTCGATGAAAAATGCATTTGTTTCTGGGTTTTCATCTAACGAAATGAAAAACGATCGTTTTACCAAAGTATGATACGTGCAGTGCTTTCAAAATTTTTCCGCCGATTGTTCTCGTGAAAAGCGACTCGAGAGGAAGTCGGCGAGTGTTCGAATGTACGATACCTGAGATCCATTACGTTCCGGTTTTCCGCAGTATCCCGCGATGTATCCGACGGAAATTGGAAAAATAAATGAAAATCGATTTTCTGTCCGCTGCCTATATCCTTGCTTATCGCCTCTACATAACATACCACACGATTCCTCTCACCCGTAAGAGTCAACTCTTACCATTTTCTTCACCCAATCCAGATACTTGTAACTTTTCCGACGATGTCTTAGGCTGGGGAAAAAGTGTAACAAAGCGTTTTTACTGGCTACTTTAGTAGCTACTTTGGTCCAATTAAAATGCGCTAACGTCGTTAATCAATGTAAAGGGCCTCGGAGGATAGGCATGATTGTGATCAGGGCTTGAGTGATAGTAAGAGGGAGAGGATGAGGAGGAGTGAGCAAGCTTCGAAATGGTAGACTTTTTTTTAATGTTTTTTTTTTTTATTTTTTGCCTTTCTTTTTAGGCACTTTGGTACTTTAGGTACTTTTATTTAAGAATAGAGTCAGGTCTCTCTTGTCTCTGGATGTAGCCTCTGTAGCATTCTAACTCATCCCTATTTCCCCCTATTTCTCCTCGTGTGACCCCCCCTTATTTCCCCCTAGACTACTTTGAACCACACCACCTTAACTTCGACATCAGAGGCAGGCACAGCGATATTATCCGTTGTAGAGTGCTTGAGAATATTATGTGCGTGGTGTGTACCCCACACCCACACCACCCACTGGGCACCCTTCCACATCCACCTATTTACCCAGACTGCCTGCCTTTCGAGTACCCACGTCGATGGCGACTGCTAATCGAGTTATCGATCCTCGACTCGTCACCATCAGTGAGCGAATATTAGATTCCCGACGATTTTTAATATCCATCGGATCAGACGGAAGCGCGGAACGGATGCGGAGAAAAAAGCCTAAAATGAAATACTTTTGACTTCGCTGCTTGTTGGCGATAGCTAATGTCAGCAGCGGTTCACTGCTTTCCGTGAAAAACTCTCTTAATTTGCCGGATTCCCATTTTCTGGTCGAAGGCAATTGGTTTTTAAACATTTTAATCTCTGATGAATTCAGTTTCGAGGAATTAGAGACTCAACCAGAGACTGAACTTTCATATTGGAACTTATGCAAATTGACTAATGTATTTGAGTTTGAACGCTAACTATTGAGAAGCGCAATGAAAAATTCATCATTCATCATCAAAAATCATTGGAGTATTTTTCAATTATACTGTCAGATTCTTAGGACACCTAATATTTCGTATTAATCATTACGGCCTTTTACTAAAATTAATGAATATATTTACCAAGCCGTATTCGTCCCTTCATTTGTCACTGTCTCAGTTTATTTCGCTTCACGACATCAGGGTCTCATTCCGCAATTAATATTTAATTCACGGGGAGTTTTCCTGAGAAATTGTATTCACAGAAGACATTTTTTGATCCAAAAGTAATTCATACTTTCAGAAATCTTATCCATTAAGCGTAACTTGTTCGGCGAATTAAATTACAGAAGTTCATCAAGAAAGTTCTGCAGCGTAATCTACTTCTAGTTTCTTACTAAATTCCATCTATTATTGGTACTTGGCGCGATTAATTATTCTCAAGATCTGAATATAACTTGAAGAGTGCATGCCGAATTGAAGGAAGCGATTCATATTTTAGATGTACTATCAGTGAAAATAGACTCATCGATTACGAGCTCGATGTTCCATTTGGGAAGGATTTTTTTATGCTATACAGGGAAATCTTGTAATGTTTCACCATTTGTTCAAAGTGTCACGATTGGAATTTGAAATTCGCTACTTTATATAGGAGAGAAATTCAATTTCCATTGGATCGACTATGCTTTAAATAAATTTTCGCTCTCAGCTTCAATTGAAATAACTCATTTCTTTCATCGTATGCATTTCTGGGCGTAGGCATTGGGCATGTCGCGAGGAATGGAGTAGAAAAGTAGGGACAGATTCGTACGCATAGCAGTTGCTAGAAAAAGAAGGAGAAAAAGAAGTGGTTGGTGTGTGCTGCAATATCGGAAGTATGAGGAAAATATGCTTCCAAGGCACAATCAAAGCCCGAATGCATTCCGTGCACGGCCAGGAGGAGTTTCAACTATATTGGAATTTTCTTCGGTATCCCCTTTACTCGCCTTCCGTTCTTCTGGTTGCCTTCTTTTCGCGATACGTGATATGAACAAATCTATGTACGATCAATGTACACACGTATCTCGCTCTTGACATTCATATATATTATATAGCACAGACGCGGATCTCCTGGTGATATTGTACCCTCCTCGAATACAATACCGGCGCTTCTTGCAGTCTCTTTTTCGCTCGCGTGAAACGACTGAATTATCTGTATACAGGTGTACGAGGAAACTCGAGAACCGTAGACAACACCGGATTTACATCGTGTATCCGATTTTCTGAAGGCTAGATATTGAAATCAAGTCTCTATCCAGCGAACCGTATTCAGAGGTTCATATTTTCTATTCAAGTGATTTCTGTTATTAATCCATACATCTTCTCTTCGAGATAATCCTATTTACGTTTTGATTTCAGGGCCTTTATATTCAATTAAAGCTCTGAAATTACAAATTGTACAACTTTCACATAAAGAAAATCAGTATTAAAGAAACAGAGACACAGTTTTGAAGTACACTTAAAGGACCAAGATACATTTACATATTCGATTGATTAATCGCAATCATTGTTGAATAAAGCCTGATAATATTTGCATCTTTCAAAGTACGTGAATTTCATTTTTTATGCACTGGAGTTTACTGAGAAATAGGTTTAAAGTTCTGAAATAAATTTTATGTAAATTTAATGACTGAAAACTTCTAAACGTTCAAATGAACGAATTTTTGTATTGATTGCATTTTAAACTAGAAACAGTGTTAAAATATTGATTCATTTGCATTGAAAATAATTCTGTATGAAAGAAACTTCATTTTTGACTAAAATAGAATTGGGAAAATATATATCGTTCATTTGAACGTTCAAAACTTCTGACACATTAGATTTACAGAATTTTAGCTTTAAAAGGCCACCTCAAGTTTTTAAAAATGTTGAATAGACACAATTTTATCAAATATAGTAGAAGAGAGGGTCATTTCGTGACGCTTAACTTTTTTCAAACTTCAAGTTGGTACTGTTAAAATTCTAAATATTTATTCGAAATTCAAGATTCACGAATTAAAAAAATGTTTAGTAACTGCCGTAAGACATTGAATGTCACATATTTTATGCGTCGAAAAATTAATCCAAGAATGCCAAATTCGAGCAAGCTTTTTATTCGACAGTGATTGCGGTTAATCAATCGAATTGTAACACTGAAATTCACTTGCAGGGCCAGCGAATGGGATAGACGCAGAAATACCCCCCTCTATACTTAAATATCTCAATCTTAAACCTATAATAAATCACCAAAGAGTTAAAATTGATTCTTGCCATTGTTTCAACTCCTCCACAAACAATTTCACACCTAAAAGACTAATTTTTCTCTCTCTTGCAGGTAATGCAACCGCTTTGTCTGAAGGACCAGAGAATCCCATTGAACAAATAGCAGGAATCTACCTCGACAGTTATGCAATTCTAGCCTGAATCAGAATCAGGCTATCAAGACAAAGCGACGACAACGAGACTCCGAAGAAATCCTGAAAGCAGCATCCTTAGTGCCGAATTGGAAATAGATGACCGATCCCGAATCTGTTCCCGGAGCGACGAATCGGTGCAGCAGACTCGTACCCCCGGGGGTACGATAAACTCCTGAGAGCCCCCAGCATCAAGATAAAGTCAGTGACGCTACTGCCGCAGAATGAGCAGGAACGGGTCCTGTCGTTAGTGGTGGAAACCACTGTCGCCGTACAAGGGCCTCCCTGGCGAGAAGGGGGCCCCAAATACGGCCCTCCAACGGGCCCGGCAGATGCTCTAGTCGTCGAGCCGTCATTTCGGGCCAGCAGTTCCGATAGTAGGAACTCGCTCGATCCGGACAATCGGGCCAAAAGGGCCACCTCAAAATCGGTCCGTCGTCGATCCTCGAAAACTCGAGATCGATCTTCAGAGCTTCAAGAGGAGAGAAATCTACCGAAAATTGTAACTGGGGCTTGTCCCAAAAGAAATCGAAGTCATTCCTGTAGACGACACAAAGACAAAAGTTCCAATAAAAGTTTTAACAAAAGTCGGTCCCCAGCTCGTGTACATGAAAATTTTCGAAGAAAGACGGAGAGACCCACTAGAGAAAACAGAGAACCCCCAGAAATTGGGGAACGTCGTGATACGCCAGTGAATCGGGAAGAGTCAAGTGAAATTCGCGTTTCTGAAAATAATCTTTCGTCTCCAAACAATCTTTCGTGTGGAAATAATCTTCCGTCGAGTAATTTATCGTGGACGAATAATCTTTCGTGGAGGAGTAACATTCCATGGACAAATGACGTAGTGTGGACGAATAACGTTGAAAGTGTTGATTCTGTTTTGGTGAACCAAAGTGAGTGGATTGTGAGGTGCCCGCCGTATCAGGAAAGTAATATCATCAGGCCGAAGCGCCTCGGCAAATTTAGCAAAATCCTAGACAACTCTAACGACGCTATTAAGGACGTGAATAAGAAAGTCCTGGCGATGGCGAAGGCGATGACTCCCACATGGTCGTTGAGGCTCCTAGGTGTGAGCTGCGGCTCGGTTGTTTGCGCCTGGGGACTCCTGCTGATCCTCTCGGTTCTGGGTGGCGCAACCCACAACACGGGAATCGGAAGCTTCGGACTTGGCACCCTGGCTGAGGATAATGTCAACGGGGCAAGATGCCCTTGGGCGTGCAGCTGCAGGGGACAGGAACTTGAGTGCTCTCATCGTGGACTCACACAAGTACCCGGGGACCTGGCTGCTTTGCTCCTAGCTGAAAAACTGTAAGTTTTTTCATTTTACACTCTATGTATTTTTGACTTACGGAGAAATCGGAATTTATAATTTTCGCATGAACATCATCGAGCTACTGAAGCTGCAGACTTTACTCACTAAGCGAGACCTAGAAAAATTAATGACTGAAAAGTTCTGAACGTTCAAATGAACGAATTTTTGTCTTTATTGTATTTCAAACTAGAAACAGTTTTAAAA
>JAUESH010000024.1:6765360-6783382 GCA_032275165.1 Synergus magnus
ATTTTTTTTTGAAATTCTGTAAAGTCTTTTTGAAATCTTTTAATATTCTTTAAATCTTTTTAAATCGTTTGAAATTTTTTAAAATGAATTACAATTTTTTAGAACCTTTTTAAATCGGTTTAAATCTCTTGAAATCCTTTAAAGACTTTAAAATCCCTTGAAATTCTTTAAAATCATTCAAAATATCTTGAAATCTTGTTAATTGCAAAAGAAATCTTTTAAAAACGTTTGCAATTCTTTTCAATTTACCTTGAATTGTTTTTGAATTCCTCCTTAAATTGTTCAAAATTTTCTTAAATTTCTCTTAAACTCTCTTTAATTTGCCTTGAATTATTTTGAATTCATCTTAAATTTTGTTCAGTTCACTTTGAATATAATTAATTCACCTTGATTTGTTTAATGTTCTTTTGATTTATTTAGAACCTCTTCAGATTCTTTTGACTTCTTTAAAATTTTTTTTTAATTCCTTTGAGTTTCTCCTGAAAGAGAAATAACCTTGATTATGTTTTGCCTGACCATTAATCCATAGCTTTCAACGCATTTTGCATAAGAAACAATTAATATGCACCCCCTGGGGCGTTGATTGCAGAGAAAATGAATTCTTAGGAAACATATTGTAGCAAAACATTCATAACAGCCCACGGAATTTTGCAAAGGGAAATTTATTATGTATAATTGTTGCACTAAAGATTAGTTTAGCTCAAAGGAATCTAACGCGTAGGTTGTCTCTGCTGAAAGTTTTCTTCTGCAGGAAACGAAATTGCGTAGAATCCTATTTCTGTAGGTAAAGTCTGCGTAAGAGTGGACCGTTCCTCCTCTTTCTTCACTCAGTTTATTGCCTGGGATTAGCGCGAGATTCTCATTGGATTCACATTTTTTATGAGGCCAATATACGATTTATAAAGGTTCCGCTGGATTTAATGCAGGAATGGAAAGAGCTTAACTTTTTTCGGTATTAACTGCATTTTTAAAGCGTACTCAGAGTGCGGCTGAAACAAACAGGTTTTCCATAAATTTACTCGTAAAAATTGATAAAAATGAGATTTAATGAAAGCAGATTAAATATTAATCCAATGTTTTCAGTAGTTTTGTTTCGCTTTAACTCATTTTTGTTATATTTACTAGCAATCACAGTTTATTTTTGTTTTATCAGTAGTCTCCTCACTTTTAGTTGTTTCCAAGAACAATATATGTTCCCAGAATAAGGAATCAGTGGATTTTGTTAGGATCCTGATAAACAATTCCGATTAACCACTTTCTCTGAATGGAGTTGAATTAATTCGAGGGCACCAAAGCGAGTAGGCTTGAACAGCATGGTGTATTATTTGTCTTTATTATACGCTTCATTTCCTGTAAAAACAACTTGTCGACAGCCCGCAGTGAAGGGTCGACGAAACGCATGTTGTTTTCACGTGAAACGAACTGCATAATAAGGCGGTGCCCGGTGGCACTGAGCCGGCCTGTTTCTTTTCACAGTCTTTTCCATTCTCGATGATACGTGAAAAACGTGCGTCGAGAGTCAAAAGTATACACTCCTTTCATTACTTTTTACCTTTTCAAAAAATTCCGCTTCCGCTTTCTTCTCCACTGATGCAGCAAGCTGTACTTTTAAGTGTGGAAGATCATCAATTTTTTTATTATCCTAGGAAATTCAGGTGCAATTTTCTCAAAGTGCTTTCAACTGCACAGACCTTTTCTGCCTTAAATACAATTCCAAAAACTGCATTCGTAATCCACTGCAATATTTAAAAAATCATAAACATATGGTGGTGCTGATAAAAATGTAAAGAGTTGCGTAAAATATATCACTGTAAAAAATTTCTGCGGAAATTTTCCCGAAAATTGTTAGGACGCTAATTTCCACAAACTTTCCGGAATTTTCCCAAAAATTTAATGGGAAAAATTCCCGAAAAGCACATTTTATTAATTTTCTAGAAGATTTGTTAGCGAAAATTACCGAAACGCTCTTGGTAGGGGGATGGGGGGAGATTCGCATTATATGACTTCTAATGACAGGGGTGAAGGGGTTGGGGGGTAAAATTGTCCAAAAAAGTTACGTATAATTTATAGATGATGACTGGAAATTCAATTTTTTTGAAGAATTCCCAATATTTAGTAGGCATTTTTTAATTCACAAAAATTTAAAGGATATTTCCTAATTTTTCCAATAATTTACTATAAGATTTAAGAAAATCCTTTAAAAATTGTAGATATTCTTTAAGTTCCTAAATTTTAAGAACCCAAAATTTTTAGTAAATTTCCATACATGTTAGGGAGATTCCCTATTGGTGAAAATCATTTCCCCAAACAAATAATAATAAATAATCCCTAAGAAATTGTTGGTAAATTTTCCGAAATTTTTTACAGTGTAGGATAGTATGTTCTATTTGAAAGGAGTTTGAGAATTGGATGAGGTTAATAAAGAAAATGCTTTAAAAGGTGGATAAAATTTGAATTTGCATTTGAATATTTTGAAAGTGTGGTCCTCGTTAAGTAAATATTCCAATGAATTCTAATGCAATAAGCCCTCGTTTGACTTCTAGTACCGAGTTAGTAAACTTGAGCTTTAGTACGGTGGGATTTCCGAAAGATCAAAAAGATTCAAAACGAGAGTCGCTTCTCCGAAAATGAAGCAGCGTTGATCGGAGATGCAAATCCCATGAAATTCAAAACCGACACGGTGCGTTCATGCTTGGCTCGCTCGGGAACGAGGGGTTGCGCCTTTTGGTATGGTCGGGTCGGATTTAAATATTCATAATCCTGCTTAATAAGGCATTAGGTATTAATAGTAGGAGGTCCCGCGCGTCTATCGCGAACGGAATGGCGCAAGCCGGTTTTTCACGGTACACATACCATGTCCCCGAACCGTATGTCCGAACCCGCGTCGGGCTAATGTATTTCGACGATTTAATTATTCCTTCCTTTTTCTCGGTTGTGGCTGGCATATTAATCGTATGCTAATCCCGCTGCTAATAGCCCAGCTACACACCTCGGATTAATCACCGTGCAATCGACCATCGATTATTCACATTACATCGCCTCATATTTTCACCTTTGCCTCTTGTGTTCTTCATTATTCCTAAAATTATTGGATTTCGAAAGCTTCGATGTTAGAGGTAAGTTATGTCATTAAAATGTGATTATCTTGCTTTCAAGTAAACACTAGACTTATCTAACGTCCGTTCACGATTCCAATCGGTCTGCTAACTTAATTACAGACCGGCTCTTGTAAAAGTCTAGACGTCTTTTCCGCGTGGAAAGCGTTAAAGAAAGGTCCGGCGATAACGATTCCTCGGCAGAGACAAGTCTTGAGTACTATACCTTGCTTCGTCGAATGTGACATTAATATTTAATGCGATTCGACGTGTCTGCCCTTTTCTCTTTTCTACCCTTTCAATCGAGGCGATGAAACTCTATGAAAAATGAAGTTGAAGGCTCCCTCAACATCAACCCTTACATGCGATATCAGTTGCACTTTACTGCAGTTTCATGAAACACAACAGAGGGAAAATAGTTTTAATGAGATGGGGTAGGCTAATAAGTGCTTTAGGGTTGACTAATAAATGCTTAGGGTTGGATAATAACAGCCTCAAGGTTAAGAAGAAAAAGTTAATAAGAAAAAGTTCATAAGAACTTCCAGGTAATAACTTGTAAGATCAATATTTTTCTTCACTTGCATAATAAATCTAACAAATCTAATAAAAACTAGCATATGCGTAGAAATTGGGCTCGAGATTCTTTTATGGCTTTTAGGGATCGTGCCTTATCTCCCACAACTCCGGTAGCTTTTAGCATCCTCCAACACATATGGATTTAACACTACAGCTCGAAACATACGCGATGCGTCACGTTATGCCAAGGAATGTTACTTGGGAAAACATCGTATCGGGCACTAGTTAAACACTCGGTCTTAGTGGGTTGTTTAGCTTTGCGAGTACTGTTTACGTAACTTAATCGAAAAAGTGCCTAGACAATACACCCCAGAGAAACGGGGGCGAGACTTTAAAGACTCCAAAACGGAAACGGAAGCCGAGAGTATCTCACTGTAGCAGACTCAGCTAATTGCTTTACGAAATAAATACCAGAATCTCACAACAATTACTTCCATCTTCACCAGGATGAAGTATAACAAAACACAAATGAACTCAGAGAAATTGCGGATCGCTGGCGGGTCAAGTGGTGGATTTTAAAAATAAAAATGAAGCAATAAATGCTGAGGACCCGGCAATTCAAATAGATCATTTGCTCGAGATAAGTGAAAATGTAATTTTTGCCTCGTCTGGTTATTGAAAAGAAGCTAATTTAAGCCCAGGCGCCACCCTAAGTAAGAAGTCTACGTGGAACTTAAAACGGTTATCGCTTTCGACGACCGAAGTTAACGGTCGTAAATCTAATGGTTCCATTAGCGTGTTGCTCGACCAGAGAAACATGTTGTCTGACATGTTTTAAAAATTTGTGGTACCCCTGCTACCGACTTGAGATTCCCAAACAAACAAGCAATAACTAATACACAATTCTCAATAGACTCTTCCAGATTGAAATGATCCTTCATGAAATTCGACACTTTTCTGATCTCTCAATATCAGGCCTCGTAATCTTTATCCTAAAAGTTCAGATTTCATGAATTCTTAGTATTTCTGTAGTTAGTAGTTTAATACTTATTTAGTTATTTTAGTACGGTAAACGTGGGGGTTTCCTCTAATTTAGCAATAAAAATAGAAGGAACTCGTGAAGTAAAATTAGAAACGAAATTGCGAAATAAGGATCGTGGGTGGTTTATCGCACAAAGAATCAATTGTGCGTGTTCTCAGTTCGTCAAAACAAGCATCACGAGCGTAATTCATTAAAAATTTGAGTGTCGCCACACGCAGGGCCAGAGTCACGCATCTTTGAACCGAAAAGCAAGAAGCAACTGGTCGATTCGAATTTACTCATGTCCGACGAATCCTCACTTGTAAATGTAAACGTGCACACATTTGTCCGCTTGTTTCTAAGATTTAGATGGACCAGATAGAACGGGGAAGTTAGGCCCTGCCCATCTGGTTGGTTAAACGCTGTCGCTCGTTATCTCTGCATCGGGTACACTATAAACGTCGAGGCAAACAGGTACACACAGTGACTCTCATTCCGCATCCGTCATCGATAATCACGAACCAGATTTATCAGTAAGGCCGTGAGAAAAAATTTCCATCTTCAGACTGCAGTAGTTGAGCCTCTAAACCAGTTTGAAAGACTCCCAAAGTTACTTTTCCTCAAGTGCTCTTTGAGTAGTTGCTCTAATTTTTCTAATAATTGTTTAATTGACATTTTACTCAACATTTTATTCAGTACTGTAGTTCGGAAAAAATGTCAATTATGGGCCATGACTTTTAAAGATATTTCCCTTTTTATTAGATTGAGATGAAGTCTACCATAAAGTTAAAAAATGCAGGGACTAGTCATTTCCTTGAAAGGATCCTATTATAGTCATCTTAGTTGGGAAAGGAATTTATGCACGAGCCACAGGCCAAACAAAGAGCGTATCATGTGAAAGAGGGTCGTCTGCATTTGCCTAACAATTCTCAGGAGGGTAGTTGGTTTTTTGAATTTTCACTAAACTGAAAGCACCTTGCGACTTCCAGTAAAGGTTCGGGGCGTGGTTATCCCTCGGGGCTCATATGGAACCGTAATATTACTTCTGGGGGGTAGTAGCCTTTAAAATCAATTTTAGGCAGGTAGGGTGCCGGCTCCTAACTGACGGCACGAGTACGTGATCCTGCATCCGCCACATTCTCAAATTTGGAAAATTATTACCGACCGGTGCAACAGCGGTTTTATCCCGACGACGATGTTTATGCGTCGGCACGTTTCGGAAACTGAAACTATAAAATTCACTATTTTCCCACAAATTTTGTATATCTTTTCTTGTTGATGTTTCATGTCAGTCTCAGATTTTATCTGAAATATTTATTGCATTTACTAAACTGTTATTAAAGAGATAATATTTAAATTCATATTTAAATATTTTATGGCTTGTCCCAGTTAAATCAGAATTCAGGAAGGGTGACGCCTGATTATTCTTGCCATTTTTTCCAGTTAGCCAAGGAACATAGGGTGGGTATTCAATTTAATCAGGCTTTTCGGGGATTCCCTGATTAAGGCGATCAGGACTTAATTTCATTTTTTAATTATCCCGAGCAAACGATTCCATTATCATAACTCGAGATTACAGTTTTAAGACGGGGTGAATTAATCTTCAACCGCGTTTTATGAAGACTGTTACCGCAAAGGCAGAAGTATAAGGCAGAAGTTCGCGCCTCCGATAAATCAGAATTAGGCTTAGCTGCCTCATAGTTCGCCAAATGACGCGCGATTTTGGCCCTTCTCGTTTACCTACAAATTGCCGTTAGTCACTCTCGGTCCTGCCATTGTCGTCGGATTATACCCATCGACAAATCACGCATGGTCCCCTTAGAGATGAAAAGCGGGTCAGGACAGGTTTAACCTGTCAGCTTCAATGTGTTGAATTCAATTCAAGAAAAATGGCTTACGTTAACGAAATGTTTCAATTCTGGAAATGCGACTGTGCCAGAAATAAGGAATAAATATCTCTCTTTGTATCTTTCTTCTGAGAACATAATACCATTTTTAATTATGACTTAGTACCCAAATTTCAATTAAAATCCAACGAAAGCCAAGAATTAATTTGTGGATATAAATTAAGAATCGGAGAGGCAACGTCTGTCGCGACAAAGGGACCCTAATTGGGAGCTTAACGGGTGATTATGTTTTCGGTCGTTCTTTGGCTGACCGCCAATCGCAACTCTGAATCGTATTTCAGTTTCAGTGTCTAGGAATCGTATCATAATTTACATAACGGAGGCTCTAAATTCTATTCTCTTTTTTTCAATATATATAATTCACAGTCTTTTATCACCTGAAGTCTATTCGTCGGGAAAATTTAGGGCAGCACGTCGCACACGCCATGAAGTCTAGAATCTAGGTGCGAGAAAACGTCGCGCGCCTTCACCCCCGAAATTTATTGCTTGGTTACAAGACCGCAAGAAGCTTACATAAAGGAAAAGCATCTTTTTGCTCGTGTTTTAGGTGTGTGTAACGTGTAACAGTTTCCTTCCTCTTTCTCGGAATGAAAAATAAATGCTGACTGAATACCATTTCCATGCATTTTCTACTCTTTCCCTACTAACTATTTGTTTCGGTTGTTATTTGAAATATGAAAAAATAAAGAGGAGAAAAGTGGTTAAAAATGCGAGATCCGTGTAGCGTGGTATCTCAATTTTGGCAATGTCTACAAAATAAATAAATCTGCATAAAGGTGGCTTTAAAAAGTCCTTTGGTGGTGCTCCACCCCTTCGGGGCTGGCATTGCTTTGTGGATCCAGAACCTGGTCATTAACATTCATATTAAGGCGTTTTTTTTCATCTTTCATCTCACCCACTGGCTTTTCCCCGGGCGGGATGCCGCTTTAAATTCTCGGACAATGCGAGTCCCTGCTGAGAGAGATCGACCGCTACCTTTTCCGAGGTGGCGCTTCGCCTCTCGACCCTTCTTCAGAGTCTGATCCAGAAACAGAAACACACGTCGAGATTGGGATACCCAGTGGCTCTGGGTCGGCAAACAAGTGGTGCTTTGTGGATCCACTGGTTCAAGTCAGGAAGCTCTGAAGTGACCCGAATTCAGTCATTTTGCTTCCAGGTTTAAGTTCATTCAATCCAGAAACACTTTTCTTATTAGATTCTTTACAGGCATTAAAGCGAGTTCAACGCTCTTTTTAGGCCTCTCTTCTTAAGTGTATTTTAATCTAGAAGAAGTTTCTCTGCTCATTATGCTCTCAAAAATTAGTCTTATGTTAGATTTATAGCCTTTTTTGTAATCGAAATTTTTTATAGCCGAAATTTTGTACACAGAGCCTAGTTTATGTAGAACGGGTTCCCAAGACTACATTCATAAAACACTTATAATGCCATTAAAGATTGTACAATTACCTTCTGTCTGTTTTAATAGACTTCCTGAAGGAGTGGAAGAAAGATAAATGAATCTTAGATTATGTAATATTTAAATAACTTCATGGGTTGAACATTGAACTCTGGTAATTGTGTGAAAATAGGAGCTTATGATTCCTAACTGTGTTATTCTAATCTTGCTACTCTTCACAATTTCATTATCACATTCAAATTATACCCCTCTAGTTAAAACTTCATCCTCTCAAATTAAAATGAAACTGCAAAAATAGAAACACCTCGAGAAAATCTTACTCGAGCGCAGTCTTATCCGTTTACTTCCGCACCGTATTATCTCCTTCGTCAAACAAAAAAGGAACTAAGGAAGTCATACTCTCTCGAGTTTATAATTATTACTTTCTCGTTTTTTCTTCCGTATTTTCAAGTTTGCTTCGTAAAGTTTCGCGAGCATTGTTTCGTTCTTGATCCAAGCGGAGCTTGAGAAGTCTGAAAGTTTCGACTCCGATGACAAAACGTTGAGAACTGCGTAACTTTGACCCGGCGAAAAGAAGCACGCCACGTTAGCCACACGCCGAGTGCAGAACTCTAGAAATATCCGCATATTATGTGCATTAGGGTCGTAGAGGGTAAGGGAGAGAATGTGACAGAAATAAGGGAGGTGAGAGGTAGGCGAATAAACGATAAAGGATGACGACAAGAAGACGAAGAAGAAATGGGACGACTCCCTTGAGAAGACGAAGAAACAGAGTGTATACATCTCCTTGACGTCTGTCAAAACACGCTCTGTTGCACCGTAAGGAACCGTCTCGGCATACCTCACAATGTTCACCACTTTTCCAAGCCTTGGTTTCTATATGCTTGACTTCGAGGAACGATTCTTGTTTCGGGAACAACGCCCGGGCACATTTCCATCGATTTGTCTTTCGCCTCGTTGTGTACACACTAGCGTTGAAGTAAGTGAAACAACCGCGAATAGCGTGAAAATCCCTGCCATTTGATACATTGCGAACATGTATTTCATACGCTCAAACTAGAGCCTCTGACTGCTTTAGTATTTTGGATGATTTTGTGGTAAATGGAGGATGGAATAGAATAATAGGGATACATTACTTTCCCTGATTTTTAACTTAGGAGGAAATTGGGCTTATAATTAGATACTTGGAATATTATACGTAGGTCACTCCGAAAGTTTTGTTATTAGGAATACGCATATGTATTTAAAAAATGTGATGTTTCTATGAACGACAGCAAAAATCAGAACGAAAAAATATTAATTTGTTTGCTTCAGCCATCGTTTAAAATTTATCAAGTTTATTAAAAGAAATAGATTTATTTCCTTTTATATATACTTGATAAATTTTAAATGATGCCTGAAACAAACAAATTAATATTTTCTCGTTCTGATTTTTGCTGTTGTCTATAGAAACAACAAATTTTTGAAATACATATGCGTTATCTACCTAACATACTTAAAATATTTACATTGATAAACTTTCGGAGTCACCCTCGTATTCAAATGCAAAAAAGATTCAAAATTACATGATTTCCATTTGAAATTCAACACTTTTAGTCCCTACAAATGTGTAGCAGAAGTTTTAAATGTTCAAATTATTTTCAATGCAAATGAATCAATATTTTAGAAATTTTTCTAGTTTAAAATACAATCAGTACAAAAATTCGTTCATTTGAACGTTCAGAACTTTTCAGCCATCTAAAAATAAAATTTTTGTCAATTTCAAGGCAAATACATTTGATACATCAAATTTTGAAAAATTCTCAGAAATTTTAATGGTTTTAACGAGATTTTATGGGTATTTTAAGAAATATGAAATTTCTAAGTATTAGAAGAAATTTAATGATATTTTAAAGGATTTAACAACATTTTATGGGTTTTTGAGTAAATTTAAGAAATTTCAAGGGATTTTCTCGAAATTTATATGGATTTTAGAGAATAGTAAGAAAGTTCATAAGATTTCTTAGATTTTTCTAGGGATTTTATGAAATTTATTCGGGTTTTATGGAATTCTAAGAAATTTCAAGAGATTTGGCGAGGTTTCATTAGATTTTCAGAAATTTTAAGGAATTTAACGAGATTTAATGGGATTTTAAGTAATTATAAGTGATTTAGAAATATTTTATGGGATATTAAGTAATTTTAAAGACTTTTAAGGAATATCAAGGGTTTTGACAAAGATTTCATGAGATTTTAAATAATTTTAATGATTTTTAAGGGATTTCAGGAGATTTCATGAATCCCGGAAGCCGGTCTTATAACCCGGGACGAGTGTAGTTCGTAAATATGAAGCTAATCGATAGCAAAGCTTAGAAGCTTTGAAGGAAATTTTTCTTTCTCACGTATGGTTGTTTTTATTAATTGTTTTACAATTGGTAAATACTTGATATTTCATTTAATTGATGGTAATCTACTTCTACAGATAAAACTTTTAAAATAATTGAATGTAGTGGATTTTTTTACCCGACTTTCTGAAGCTGAAATACAATTTTAAAATTGCGAAAACCACTTTTGTGGAAAATGCTTTCAGTTCTTGAAAAATAGGAAAGAATGTTTTCCAGCGACACATTTTGTCGATTAAATTCTGGATGAGAAGATACTCGCGGTATAAACTGTAAAGCACACATACAGGTTGGAAAGACAGCCAATGCACCGGAAAGGGTCCATAGTCTATACCCGAGTTCTTGGGTACAGGGCAACTGATGCAGCGGAGTGAAGAAAACGAGTTCCTCCACCGACCAGTATTGTTATTGTTTCTCTCGCCGACGCGTGCTGGATGGGCAGAGGTGAAACAAACCAGAGGGAAAAAGCTCACCAAGGCAGCGAATGGGAGAAAAAGAGACTTTGGGGATGAGAAAAAGGGTGGCGAGGAAAGGAGACAGTGGATGTGAGAGAAGAGACAGAGTATCTTGAAATAATGGAATAACGGGAAAGACAAGGGAGGGAAAAGCTAGTGGAAATAAAACGCATCCGTGGTGCATTAAAGCCTCTGGTGTCTGACCATTAAGCTTGCCTTCTCAGCATCTTCGGTTATTCGTCTTTCTCAGATACAAGTTCCAATATGCACAGCATAAAACGTAAGAACCAATTTCTTTTCGACAATGGCTGATCAATTTCAGTCATTCCCCCTATTTTTTCCATTCCCGTTTTTAAATCCCACTAGAAAGTTTGTACTCAGAAAAATTAATTATTTATAAAAGAAACATATATAGAAGAGAAGGGAAAATCTCCGTAATTTTGTAAGTCTATTAAAGTTCTAATTTTGAAGTATCTTTCAATGTTGACACCACCTGGGCAATTCTTTCCTCTTTCAAAGTTCTATTTTCCACATCACTTGCCATGTTTCATCACACATTATTTTTATTTACCCTCAAACATTTCATTCGCCTCGGTTCAACATGAAAAGTTAGAAAGAAAAGTTGCTTGTTTCACGCTAAAAGTAAGCTACGCCGTTCTTATAAAGTTGATACAAAAACGATATAAGGAACTTTCGAAAGTTGAAAAGTTTGATCGTTTGCTCGGAACGAATGCAGCCTTCCTCTAATTGATCAAAAAACTTAAGGCCCTTTCAAAGTTTGCGATTTTGCTTCGAAATCCTGATTAAACCAAGCTTAGACTAAGACCTCTGATGGGATGATACTGCAAACGTTTTATTCTCACATACCCTGGGTCTTTTTATGCAAGTCGTTGGACAAACGAGTTTATCGCATTGGATTTATGCATGTAAGAAGAGCCGGGATTACAAAAGTGGCAAGTCACTCTGCTAAGAATATTGATCACGATCAATGTTGGGGTTACTAATGTCTATTATTGTATGAGATTTGTTACTTTCAATCCATACATTCTAGAGTATGAAAAAAAAAATATGTAGCCCTTTGTTGAAATAATAATTTCGCTTTTTTTTCTCTCTTTCCAAATTATTTTCTTGATGATTTCACATCTGGATACTTTTTTTTCCTTTTGGGATTCGTTTGAAAAGTGTGGAGCAATAAGTTGGTTTGCATTCTTTTGGGGTCGTAAATGCAAATGCAAAATTCATGAGGCCGGTTTGATCTCCTATCGGCGAATCCAGACTGCGAATCCACAATTATAATTGCTAAGTAAATCCTACTGGATTTGTTTACTTTGTTTATTGACCAGACATAAATGCGTTTTAGTGGAGATTTCAGACCAGATTTTATTCGATGATTGGCATTTAAAAGCAAACGGTGACTTTTAGGGTTTAAGTAATGGGCTTTAGTATGTCTTCAGATTCAATTTGTGTACTTTTTATATGTATATCAAAGAGTATTTATATATTTATGCATATCACGTGGGCTCAAAAGTATCTCGATCTTGATCTTATTCTTCATCCAAATTAAGGCGATAGTAAGAAACAGATTTATTCTTCCAATATTCTTTCGATTTCCGAGGAAATTGAAAGTTTCGAACTCTAAAGCTTTTGACCTTTCATCGATTGATATTTAGGTGGATGCATACGTTATACTCTGGCGTGTACATATCTCGAAAGTTGAAATAGGAAAACGTACAGGTGAAAGCAGGTCCGCTCTCGTCGAGCAACTCAAACGTTGAGATCTCGTTTAACGGTTAAATTCATTAAGAGAAGTCGTAATAAGGTTGGGGCAAAGTTTGCGCGCGTTTGCGTCACCTGCATGGCGTTGTGCCTTGTCGACACCCCCTTACCCCTTTTGCTGCTACGATTTTCAGTGGGTACATATACCTTATACATTTACTTACCTACCCGAATCCTCTCGAGAGGGTTGCTTTTCCCCCTTTCTCTCTCTCTCTCTCCCTTTGCAGACTCGCAAATTTGTCTCTGGAAACGTCCGCGCGTTTTCTCAATTTGAAATCCGATTACGTTCTGGTGAAACTGCAAGTACGACAGCGCGAAACTGTGGTCCCGCTGTTTGTATTTTATGAGCTATGATGAATTGCTCTTGCTTCGTCACGCTTGTGGTATCCGGACTTGAAAACTGCGAAATAGTGAAATTGTGAATTATATATTGATGACTTCATACGTTCGTCTTTAGGTATGCGAACTTTATATGCGAACTGCATGATCACAGAATGTTTCAGAATCAAATGCAACTTGACGTAGTTGCGAACATTTCAATAATTTCGTGCAATTTCGTGCAATTCCTACAAATCTCATGGAATATGCAATTTTTAAATCTCAAGACCCTTGGAAATCATATAATTTCGAAGTCAAAACCCGTGAATTGGTGTAATCAAAAATCATTAAATCCCTCGAAAGCAGTAATTGCTCTGCACATTTGAAGATCTCAGCAAGTAATATTCGAAATGTTTCATTCAGCACTGAGTTAGTTGAATAGCATCGCCGAGTTGTGAGTTTCTTGCAACCTCGAAGGAATTTGCAGCAGCCGCAAGGTCTGCAGAATCTGCATGAGGAGTATAACGTCTACTATTATTTCTCCATATATTTTCATTTCGGCGAATGTAAACGGTAGTATATGCGCAAGACGTTACTGCGAGGCAAGATGAAGTACATTTGTGTTTGGCAATACTTGGTCGATCCGACAATGTTTTTTCTTCGTTGAGTATGGCTTCAGAAGCACGCGAGCGTACCACATCCTCATGCAACCTCGTCGCAGCGTACTCGGGAATAATTTACGAGGGCGCATACATTTTTTCGTATCGTATCGTATCGACTCGCGCCTTCTTCTCAGCAGTCGTGCTTAAGAATGCGTCGGTAATGAGATAATGAGCACTTTTATATATGTAACGACATCGAGTCGCGGCACTCTCTCGAACACGATGCAGCCAAGGGCGCAGCTAGCATGTGCCTGCGCTCGTTACACGCCTAATTAAAGCGACAAATTGCTCAGCGAGAAATAAATGTTTGTACTGTTAATCACTCGTCGCGCCCCTCCTTTACCAAAAGCAGACGCAAGAGGTAGCTCAAAGCCGTCTCTAATAACTTGCGCTACTCCCTGACAACCTGACATGTTTAGGCCAAACTCTTGATCTTAAATTCACTCCAAACGTCAATTAAAAAACGCCGCTTTGCTATACGAGCTGAATCTCTAATGAGGAAAAATTTACATCCTCAATGAGTCTAGCTTACTACATTCTTCACGCGGTTAATTTCAGCTCTCTACAACTTCATTAGAATTATAAAAAGTCTCTTCATATTTTTTCATTTCGTAACATGTTTTCTTCAGAGGTAAACATGAATCAATTAAAACTGTGATTCTTCTATCTTAAAAAAGAGGTTGCGATTATGTCGAAAATGGATTCTCGCAATCTCGAAGTCCGATGCTACATTCTCTCTTCACCTATTGGTTGGATTTGTATTAGTTTGGATTTCAAGAGATTTTCGAATTCTTTCAAATCTGTTAAATCTCTTGTAATATTTTGAAATCACTTCGAGACTTCCAGTTAATAGAAACAGTTTTTACGATAGGATTGTTTTTGAGACTGAAATAAAATTATTCAAGATTAGGATATTTTAACATAAAATTTTTAAAAATTATCATAAGCATAAATGATTGGCAAAGTTATTCTAGTGTACAAAAAGTATGAAGATGAAAAACTGGAAATTATGCGAATTTATCAAACCATCTTCATTGGTTTGATGTAAATGAATTTAAAGACTCGTGGATCAAAGGTTATAAAAAGGGAATAAATTATGAAAATGAAAAGGCAAATCAGTTATCTTGACGTAAGACCTGAGGGCAGAAGAAGAATTTGGACGTTGTACCAGCCCTTTCGTGTTGATTGATCGACCGATCGATCTTTGAAAGAGAGCAGAAGATTTTTACGATAGTGATGGTGTTGTACTGTAGGGTAACATTCCTATGGTACACATCAGCATGGTGTCCAGTTTCGTGAATGGATGAGTGATCCAAGAGACGCGTGCATACCGACAATGTTAATGCACTCGCATACATACATACATAGTTATGCGCGATCACACGTTCGATTAAACTCTTGTGGGTGTGTGCATGCAGCACGAATAAATGTGTGCCCATCTGCGGTGTGGGAAAGTGCGTGCATACAAATGGCACGCGTGGTGAACCTTAATTTCAACGAGGCGATAACGCAAAATGAACCCATAACACATCCTGGCTACCGTTCGTTGCAACTGACGTGTACAAAATGCCTACCAATTTACACTGCAAAATTAAACGGATATCATACATTCTCAGTTGTCAGCGATTTTAGTTTCATTGCCAAATTACTATATAGAATTTGATTTTGTATTTTTACTGATTGGGTGTTTCCTTTTCTGTTTCAGGTAAGCATCCTGATTCCTATTATCACTATTGAAAGTTTGGACACGATCGTGAGTTTTTGGTCATAAATTTTCTTTACTTCAAAAAAACATGGCATAAAATTTAGACAATATTTATAAAGTCAACAATTATTTTTTTGAGCCGCAGACAATTTTTCATCTTCTCTCTATTGTCTCTAACAAAAAAGGCAAACATTTCGAGATTGAGGCTTCAGGTCTTGAACTAACAAAACGTAAGACTCTACAAAGAGAGGATTGCACTTTGGGATAGGGGTTAAGTTTTTCTTCCAAATCAACATTGTTATCTCAATTGAGAATAGAAAGCTCATTAAAGCATTCTGTCGGGCCTGAATGACTGTGATTTAAAGGTTTGTTATCTTGGGTTTTCAAAAAATATTTACTGTTACCGGGTCCTAAAAAAAGCAGCCTCTCCACTCCTTTTACCTTGTCACTCTATGCTCACTGCATCTGTTACGATGTTAAATTCTTCTTTCTTTCTCTTCCGCGAAGAATGTAACGCCCACTCGTATTACGTGCGAGTGTAGTAATTATACACTCACGGGCCGTTTCTTAAATTCAAGGAACTTTAGAACGTATCGAATCGCGAGAACCAAGAGAAAGAACCGCCCATGGCAGACATTTATTTCATTAGGGCTCGCTGTCGCGTACGTGTGACATTTTTGTAATTAGTTTATTTCTGGACAGGCGAAAGGGAAATGAGCAATGGGAGAAAACGTCATCTCTGACCAAACGAAGCAAAGAAATTCCCACATAAAATATAAATGCACTCTACTTCAGATGGGACCTTTAAGTTTGTATTGAAAGCGTAGAACAAAAAGATGGAGGGTTAAAATCAATCAATTAGAGTTAAATTCTTTTACATTTTAAACCCTATTTATTTTCTTCCTTTATTTTGACCCCTTGGTTTTTTTAAGTTGGTTTGGGAAGGTATTTTATATGAGTAAGAGGGGAAAAAAAGGACAAAAAGGTCTCGAGACGAGAAAGGGAAAGAGAGCAGGAGAGGTGTATAGGAAAAGGGAATTACGATCTACGTGATGCGAAATCCTAATTGCAGTTAACGCGTTACGTGTGATTCTTTTTTCTTTTCTTTTTTTTTTTCTTTTCTTTTTTTTTTTAATTACTGAGATTTAAAGAAGGAAATTTCGAATCGTTTGACGTTCGGCGGTGTAATCCAGAGAGGAATGCTAAATGCGGACGTTGTTTTGTCCACACGTGCAAAATTTCGGATTTTCGGTGAGTCCTCAACTCTAAAATGTTAGAATTACAGAGGTATAACCATTTTTTTAATTAGAGAGAACGCGTGCCTGCGACACGTTCTCATCGCATATTATCGCGCGCTCGATCCGGATGCTGATAAGGACTTAATGAATTCAGTAATTAATTGTTAGAATGCTATCGTTGGTTATCGAATTTTCCAAGAACTCAGATACGTGCTCAAGAAATTTAGAAATAAAACGGATAGTTTCAAAGGTGTGAGGAATTATTGAGCGATTAAAGTGATTTAGAGAGTGATAAAAATGTTTAAGGCTTGTACTATAAATTTGAATTTTTACCTAGGAAGTTTGTATAGCTTCTACTATGACAATTTTTTTGGGATTTTTAGCCCATTATCTGTATTTCCTTGTCATTTTAGAAAGTTCTACCATTTTCGTAATGATTTTCGATTGTTGGATAACGAATATTTAGAGTGTAAATATTTTATATCGAGATCCATTTATATTTTACATCAAGAGCAGTATTGCTTGATAAATCACGGATTTTACTATTCCTGGGATTCGATTTTTTATATATAAAAAAATGGGAGTTATTAATTTATTAGTCACATTTTTCACTGTTTATTTTTTTTAATAAAACGTGCGTCAGAAAATTGTCTGATCTAAATGGATCTAGGATTTCTGAAATCCTGAAAAATGAATATTACATTTGAATAAATTAAATTAATTAAATTCATCTTTATAAAAGCACTATTGGTTGCCAGATAAAATCTGAAGTTTTACTTTTAAAGTGGAAAAACAATTTTATTCTAGTGCCTAAACCCCTTTTATTTCTGAATGAAGGTTCCCCTTGAAGCTTGAATTTTTTGGAATCCACAAAGAGCTCTTTTCAGAATTAGTGTCCGCGAATCAGCAGAATAAAAAAGTAGTAGACAGTGGAGAGCGATGAAGGCAGGGGCCGATAATAGTTTAGAGTGGTCTCTGTCCGTTAGGAGTCCCCTGCCGCGTCCCAAATGAGCATTCCTTCTCGTAATTGGAGCAGAGGGGGATACTGTCCCATCGAATAGACTCTGTGTAGGACAGGAAAGAGGGATGTTGGAGGAATAGGGAGTTAGGGGAAGATTTGAGGGGGAGGTCTAACCAAGAGGGATCGAGGGTATGGATCCCTAAGCGCTCTTGGACAGTCTGAGTGCACGAGGGTCTGTAGAAACAGAAAGATAGAAAGGGATGAAGCAGCCACTAGGAAGCGAGACTTTGGACCTCCCAAAGAGACTCTAAACCCCTACAAAAGGAAGACTTCTTGCGAAGAATCTAAAAAGCTCTCCGCTAAATCGTCTCCCTGTACTCTCCAAAAAGATAAGCTCGAATTAGGCTCCACATTAGGGTCCATCAAACACAAATTTTAGAAATCAGAACGACTCATGCGACTGATTTTCTGAAAAAAATTGTTAACATTCGAGAGAACAAGTTGACTTAAAACTAGTTAAACGCTTCTTGGATTATCTTTACTCTCTCAATCTAAATTAGTTAAATCTAATTAATTATAATAGTATTTTCT
>JAUESH010000024.1:6802509-6853930 GCA_032275165.1 Synergus magnus
CGGGAAAAATTATAATTTTGTGACGTTTAAAACGTCAAAAGTGACAGGACTAAGGAAATAGCGTAAATTTGGAAAAGTCGAAAAACGAAAAAGTGAAAACCGAAAAGCGAAAAGCGAAAAGTTACGTAATCGAACCCCAGATGTTTATCGATTTATAAATACAATAAATAACAATGATTCTGATGTCAAAATCTACAAGCGAAAAAAGAAGAAACATCTGAAAAATAAGTTCACTTAATAAAAAACTGGTACTTCCATAAAGTCCATAAATCATATATAAAATATACTTTCCGAAGAATGATCCGTCAGTTTTGAAAGTAATGCCATTCTTTATCCTATCAGGCTCAAGTAAATTGAGAATAAAAACTCCGGATGATAGCCGTTCGAAAAACGGTGCGTCAACATGAATCATCATTTTCTCGCAAATCCTCTTGAAATCGTTTGCCGAACGTGTATTTGTAATTCTAGCAAATTCTGTTCTCCAGGGGCAAGTTAACAAGCAATGGGGTTGGGGAACTTAAAAACTAACGTGAAAGTCGAAGGGTGCATAACCATCAGCCCGACATGAACCCGAATTCTGAGAGTTTGATCGATTAGCCCAACTGAGCCTACATCGGTTTCATATTGGCCACGTATTGCATCCACCTGCTACCATCGTAGCAAGAGAAGTACATCCTCTGCTCTTTATCCATGTCTCCTGTCAACATGACTTAACCTTGATCGACGATTGTGCTTTCTTTAATCCAAAAATTAGACCCTATTTTTATTCTCATATTTTCATAAAATATAATAGTTATTGGCGCGACTCGCTATAAGCGAAACAATTTTTATTTTGAATAATTTTCCCCTCTAATGGAGTTTCTCGATATTAATGTCACCCTGAGGCAAATGAAAAGGGCTTAGCTGGTTTTGGATTGACTTTCCACTCTCGAGAGATTAACCACTAATCCAGGTAGAACACGAAAGGGCAATTGTCTAAAATCTGGCCAACAGGTTGATGGTTTAACGAAAGATCGTGGCTAGTGTGTAAAATGCGAGAATCGATAAGCTCTACGCCCTTCGCGTCACCATATCACGTTCGATTGGAAAAAAAAAATGAGGAAAAACTAAAAAGCCAGACCTGTACTGTGTAAATACGAACGATTAGCGTGCTATCTATCATTTCGAGTGACGTGGGGTGGATTGCCAGACTCGTACGCATGCACGCACGTCAAGAGGGTGTTACTTTTTAAATGATATTCTCTTTCGCAGCACAAGGGTTCACAGAAAATCCTGCTTATTAGATTCAAAATACATTTTCATCCTTCCATATCGCTTGTCAGATTCAGATGTTATCTGTTATGTATTGTCGATTACAGTATAGGTGCAATCCTTTTAAAGACTACTCTTAAAATAACTAGAAAATTTTTTTAAGTCACTTGAAACCTTTTCAATTTTTTTTTAATCCCGTGAAATTGCTTAAAAATTACTTAAAATATCTTGAGATCCTTTAAAATCATTCTAAAAGCCTTGAAATCGTTTAAAATATTTCGAAATCATTATAATCTCTTGAAATCACTTGAAATTCCTTAAAATTAAATAAAATCCCGTGAAATTCTTTAAAATCATTTGAAATATCTTGAAATCTCTTCAAATTCCTTGAAATTCCTTAAAATTTCTTGAAAATTCTTACACTATTTTGAATTATTTTGAAACCCATTAAAATTCCTTACAATCACTTGGCATCTCTTGAAATCACTTAAAATCCCTAACAAAGCCGGGTGAATTTCTGCTAGTTCTAATTAAAATTACTCGGTTAACGTTGCCCAAATTCTAAAGTATTCAATCATCAGACCAGGAAAGAGAACAGTAGATAATGTATTGTTCTCAAAGACAAAGGGTATTGAACATATTCTACATATCAGAGTTTCCTCTATAGTTTTGGTACTCATTTACGACAGGCTATTAAATTCGCCCATTTCGTTGCACAGAAATGTGGAGTCTAGACGAGAAGCTGAAAATACTATTATGAAGTTCTTCACGAGGAAAGACACTTAAGCCTATAAGTAGGGCGCAAGTAGAGCGCAAGTATGAGGCTTCCCTAGTCTCACCGCATAGTCCTTTTTAACTTACCATTTCAAGAAAAACTCTTATTTAAAAAAAAAATAATCACTTTTTTCTTGACTGTGTGTACTTCTAGTGATTATGCAGTCGTACATCATTTTAAATGCTTCATAAACATAATAATTATAATTAAATATTTAAATAGAAACCACATTAATCTCTTTTCAACACACTTAGAGATGTTGAAATATCTCACGATTTATAGTCTTTCGTGAAGAAAGTCAATTAATTTTTTTTTCTAAACCAAGAAAAAGCAAGAGTGAAAACCTCAGCTCACTTCAACTTGCCTTACCCAACTAATGTATTTGCATAAATTAGTCACTTCGTTTGCATTTCTAGAAATGACAGAAGCGTTTCGATAAGATCTAGAAATTTCTCACTTCACGAGACAAATTTTTAGTAATCTCTAACGAGAATCTGAAAAATAGTCATTGTTGTGAAGAGAGAATGCACTGCGTTACGAAACAGCAGTTAAAAATTTGCCTGAAACCTTCAACATGGCGTTAATTATACAAGGGAGAGGAACAAAACGCTTATTCGCTAATTGCTGCGAGCGGAGTTACAAATCGTACACTCAGTGACGTAGACTTTACGAATATGTATGTATGCATATGTACCAAAAAAGAATGTGTTGATCTGGACAAATTATGACCTAAGGGGCTCAATTTATATAAATTCTCCGCGCCAAGAGGCCATTTCACTTTTTTATGGCAATTACTTTAATGAGTGGATAAATCAAGAAACTGCGTTTTAAATTAATTAGACAAACTCCAGGTTCAAGAATATGGCAAATAAACTTGCAGAATTTGGAGATGATGCAAGGTTTACTTAGAATTCTCTTTAATTTTCACTCATAAACCTTATTTCTGGAGACTATATTTCTTTATTTTCTTTCATACTTTTGCTTTATTCTTTATGATTTTAAAACACAATTGAATTGTCCTGTTCCAAATAAAAATTGTTAGAATTCAAAGCGAGTAGTCGACTACAGGGCATCGATTTTTCGTGCAAAAGTAGCGCCTATCACGGGCCAAGATCTGCGAACAATAAAAGCCTCCGCAAATCATGCGACACGCTATCGGTACGCGAAGCGGGATTTCGTTTCGCTTTCCACCTTCCGGCACTTTCCTTCGCTACGATAATTAGCGTCGGGTGTTCATTATGCCACCCTTTGCTTTAATTCGATCGATCCCACTTGGCGAGAATGGTTCGTTTTCTCCATCAGAGAACTCGGACTTCGCTTCGGTGAACCACTTCCTCTTCTGTCATTATTAAAGTGAAATAAAAAGCCGATACGTTGAAATCGTTCGGCCTTGTGACTTCATTTCAGTTCCTTCATTCAGAGGAAGTTATTTCCATTTTATTGTGCCTCTAAAATTTATTTATAAGAAGAATGATGCATTTTCAATGCTCCATTCATTCACTGAAAAAAAAAATCTTGGATCCAAAGAAATACATTTTTTTGACGTAATTTCTTTGATTCAAAGGAATGGTGTACGTGCTTTAATTAAATTTTGCTTAAAGTCAAAAAAAATTGTATATTGAGTTAAAGAAATAATTTCTTTGGGGTTAATTTCTTTGATGAAAAGAAATATTTCTTAATTTAAGAGTATGAGATTATCAAATCAAGGAATTGATTTCTTTGAGAGTAAAATCCTAATATTCTTGAATTTCACTTCTGCACTCAAAGAAATATTTCTTTAGTTCGATGATATCGAAACTTTGAATTAAAGAATATACTTTTTAAATTTAATAATTGATTAATGCGTAGATCAGTGGAGTGATTCAAATCAAAGAAATATTCAGAAAACTGAAGGGAATATTATTTAAGTCAAAGAGATATGTCTTAAATACAATGGGGTTGGTTATTCAGATTTTTATTCGTCCATCGGCCCTGGCTTATGTGATACTTTACTGGGATTTTTGCAAAATATTCCACGTGTTAGACAAACAAAATATTTCTTTGAATTGAAGAGATATTTCTTCAGCTATATTCTACTCTACCATTTCTTTGAATCAAAGAAATATTGCTTGATTCAAATGCTTTTTTTTTCTCAGTGTTTTTCATAATTTTATTCTTATCCATGAAAGTCAATTAATCTTCTACCATTTTGGGTTTACCGTCAGAAAGGCGTACTTAAACTATATTGGAATCTATATGAATTTTCTCAAAGTTTTGATAGTTCCCTCGATGAATATTTCTTTATAAAAATTATCCTCCAGGCTATAAAAAAGTTTCCTGAAACTCTTTTTATGCAGGAAAAATAACCTCTAAAATGTTATAAGAAATTACTTCCTGCAAAATTAGTTTAGATATTGCAGGATGTAAAATTATTTTAATCAATACTATCGAACCGCGTTTTTATATCCAAGCTTGAAAGATTTTAAAGACAAATTCTTAGTAAGTGGATAAGATTTTCCAAACTTTCAAAATTCTAATTTGAGCCAAGTAGTTAAAAACTTCAGCTAATTAAGATTATCAAAGAGGTTAGTTTCTTACATGTCGTTACTTTGATAACTTAACTTAAATTGCATAAGAAATCGTGACGAGATGCTTTTGGGAAGGGATCAAATTTGCTTTGAGTTTCTCTTGGCTACGCCACTGTTGATGAGCGATACTCGCACTTTGCAAGCAACCTGTTTTGCGTCACTTTTGGGAACTCCTGTCGTCGCTGGGAGATGACAGGCAATCGTAATTAACGTCTCCCTACCCCTCTTTCCCCGTAACCCTTGATCCTGGTGAATCTCTATGCGTATAATTAATGCAAGCCGTCTCTCTTTCGCCGTGTTGCCACCCTGTTCTATCGCGCGCTTCTACTCGCTGTTAATAACTCGCTGCATGACACCTTTTACGGTTTCGCTTATTCGACCGAAACGAGATTTATTAACGATCGCGACCGAACTGATGCGAAATATTAACAAAAGACCAGACGCGTCGGGAATGAGCAGATTCATAATTTGCGCCCCACGATCGGCTTTAATTATAAGAGTATAGAAAACAAACGCTAATTATCGTGCACAGTCACGCCGGACTCGGCGAATTCATGTGGACAAAGCCGCATAACGAACGCAGCTTGTTTCCAACGAAATTTGTGATTGACCGGATAAGCATCGATACAACCTTAATTTTGTATGGAAATATTTGTCTGAATTATCATGTGCTGTTGGATCTGATTGTGCATTTTTAGACATCGGGAAAAAATTTAATTGTTCCAAGATGACACCTGAATCTGTAAATCTTTGAATTTCTTCATCATTTGCAGGTTCTTAATGAAATGTGTGTTATTTACTGAGGATGGATTATACCGTCGTAAAATTGACACCGCAACTATAAAATATCCAAATTTTGTTTAATGGAGTCGTTTGGTGGTCGTTGGTATTTGTTCACATTGGTGTACGTAACTTTTCTTACTACTCATTTCTCGCTTCTCACTTCCCATTTCTTATTTGTCATTTGTAACATTTTTTATGAACAAAAAAATTATTACGCGTACAAAACATCCACGGATCAGAATTCCACGAGGAAGATCACGAAGTTCTTTTTCTGAGGATAGTCAATGCAATCATTCTGTTTTATCGTATAATTGATATCAACTGAAAAGTCATCGGTGACGTTTGGACTTTGTTGACAGGTGAAAAGTGACAAATGGCAAATGAGAAAAGTGACCTAATCGACTCCTTGAAAAATACTCAACATTTTTATTTGCACACCCGACTGTTAAGGAAGGGATAATAATGATTTGAAGTAGTAGATTCCATGGGAATGAAATCTAGACAAACTGAGGTGGAGAGCATTGCTCAACTAAATTTATTATACTTTCCGAATCTTGAAAATCGAGCAAGTAGAGTGGAAATAAAGTGTGCGCTATCTGAAAGACGTATCTGAAACCGAATTGTTTTACGGCATGTACGCGGCCATAATTCATTGTTTCTCCATCCTCCTTTGGGAAGCATTTGGTACTTAGGAGCGATTTGATCGTAACGACGAAGTAACCTTTCGGAAACCTTTCCTCTTCCCGAGTTTCAAGCATTGTCCGATCTTAATCGAGCGACGGGTCCCTCGCATTCATTGGTTAATTGCGATCGATATCCGGGCTCTTCGCGGATCGAAGAGCCGAAATGGCGTGGGCTTTTGGCAAATGTGCACCCACGATCGGAGGATATTCTGAGTTACAACTGAGCTCTAAAAGGCCATACGTTGCAATCAAAGTGCAAGCCTCGTCATACGAGCTACGAATCTGCGAGGCGATCATCCGTGAACAAGTAATCCCGTTTGCACTTGTGCTAATCCGGTTTACAAGTCGATTCATTGCCGCACCTCGTATTTATCGTTTGGCCCAACAATGGCCTTCCCCGATTATTGAGGAGCGCGTGGGCACTTTGGCGGTGCTAAGTCTGCTAACTAACGTCACCTTTCCCTTGTCGTTCTTATCCAACCAAGTCATAAATTCCATACACTTGCCTCTTGACTTTGGCCAATTTCCTTATCAAACTTGTTAGTGTCTGTTGTCGCGTTCAATGAAAGTTTTCTTCAGGGCGATTAGAGTTTTACAAAGCGTTTAATGATAAGAACAAGTTTCTTGTAAAGATTTATTTAGGACATGAGCCTTTCTTGATACTTACAGTTGGTTACCCTAGGTTTTAAAATTGGAGAGGATATATCTCATGAAATCCAATAAATACGTAATTCTCGTCGCATAACATTGTATTTGGTGCAGAAGGAGTTGGCACGGCGTATGAAATCTCAGGGAATGCATAAATCCTATCTCTATGCATTTTTGAAGAGCCAATCGTGACTCGCTTTCGAAGACACTTGGCGTCGGCAACTGAAATACGAATATTGCGAAAGTTGTTTCTAAATAAGCCGTCGCTCCTTTCATTACCATCTGATTACCTGTTTTTTCAATTATATATTAAGAGAGGCACTTGTACAATTTCACGAACTTGGTGAATCGCGGACAGGAAGCATTAATAATTTATGTGGGTCCCTCGCGACACGAAATCAGCCATCCGCGACGATCTTGGTGAGAATCGTGGGCGAAGATAGCATCGACCCCATCGCGAAAATGCGAAAAAGTTACGAGGTCTGGTCACGCTCACCTTCTCCAGTTTCTACTTTAATAACGAATTAACGTCACTTGTGATACAGTCACACCTCACAAATATAGCCAATCAAGCATTAAATTTCATGAAAAGATTAAATATATCAAGACGAATTTTATTTCAAAAATATAATTCTCGAGAAAATAATGGTCAAGTTAGAATTGAAGTAGTCGAGTAATTCAATCAGACTTTTCTTGAAATGAACGTTTTATATTGTTTCTCTGGGCGAGTTAATTGCATTTTTTCTTTTAATGTCGTTTCATTGAAGGATGAAAAATTGGGTTTTGGTAAAGTGGTTTCAGAGTGAAAATTCAGTTTGCTTTTCTGACACGTGTTTTTATATCGTTATTCCGCTTCTAACTTTCGGAAGCGACGACAGTTTCAACGGCTCATCTCGGCTTTGGCGACAGTGCATGCCACAGTGTTAATCAAGTTTGCCGAGAAACAGTAGCGTAACGAGAAAGCCTAGGTGGCTTACCGGTTTGTTGGTATGACACCTTCTCCCTAACCACCAAGAAACTCCAGCAAACTACAGCAACACAGAGTTCAACATAAATTAAATACCTCCAAACATTTACAGTAGCTTATTACACTCGAAATCTGTATTTAATTTAAACTAGTTAAAGGATTTAGTGTATAATATAGAGGAACGAAAATTCTCGCATTAGAGAAATCAGAAGCAGTACAAAGAGTTTAAAACAACGTGATTACTTCAAAGAAAAATGGGACCCTTTTTTCTCAAGTCGTAACACGAACTCCGTAATGACTAGGGAAACCGCGTTGAAATAGGAATAAGGATTGCCCATGAATTCAGAGCTTAATTTTCGTCGTTAAACTGAGATCGTTAAAAAAGAAATCTCGACTCTCTGCAGGCTGCAAGACAAATAATTTAATCCGATAATCGAGTTGTCGATTAATTCAATTCCTCGACCGAGATAAAAAAAAAAAAAACTCGTCGAGGGGATTCGTCCAATTGAGCTTTTACTAGCACTCTGTCTCTTTTCCATTTTTTATTATGATTTGAAAGATTAAGAAATGATTAAATGTAGTTAATATCGTTTAGTATATGATTCTTCTGACTTCCTCTACTATCTGATCCTATTATATTCCATACAGAAATTACGGTCAGAAGTAACTTGAGGTAATTACGGTCACTTAACTTATATACAAATTAAGAGTATTAGGTTTTTTAAGAGTTTCTTAAGCGGATAAAATGGAGAATACTTGTCCGCATGAAAGTGGGACCGGAAATGTGTCAAAGATCGTTGCAGATATCGTCTCACGTAATTCTGGTGCTGATCGATCTTTTACGTGTGACGCTTTTTGCCCTTTCGAATATGTATCGAGCTCGTAAATCCCGCAATCGAATTATTCCTCTCTCTCTCCCATAGAGAGATGTAGCTACAGTGAAGCTATAAAACACCGATTGAGGGTAAAGAACGATCGATTTTGGACATTTTCAAAACACCTTTGAGCAATGAAGAAGTAAGGTAAACTTTTTGATCTAGCAAAAACAAAACTAGCCGGATAGTTGTCAAAGGATTCGAATATTAAACCCGTTTGTGACCACACTGAGAAACTTAAGACGAAGGTTAGGAATTTTTGCAATTAAGGCTCTCGAGCTTTTAATTGAAAGAGAATGACAGTGGTAAAAAAAAAACGTAAAGCGGACAGCAAAGAGGACGAAAAACAGCGGCGACATTCCCGTGTTCGCGTGCAAGAGAATCAGAGTAGGGTAGCAGTTTTCATTAGTACTCATCGTGTTCGACAAACATTGATTAAAGCGTAGATTAAAACTCGTCTGTGACTCGTTTTTTCTCAGAAAAGATCCTTCATTGCAGGAAAAAACTCGTTTTTTTGTTCTTAACAAATAAGTTCTTCTTTTATTAAAATGTAAGTGAAATAATCATAAAACTTTCAGCTCTCATAATTTTTTTTCTTGCGTTTTATGTATATATCAAGGAAGTTAATTGAAGTCTTTATTGCCCTTCTTTTACCTAGTTGTTTTTATTTAATTGTTCTCTTTTCTTCACCTAAAAGTCTCTCTTATAAAAGCTTCCCCTTTCTTTTATTCCTCTATTTCTTGTGTTTTCTTTTTTTTGAAGTAGGGGCTGTGAAACCTACCACCTTATATCGCAGAAATACAGTTATACGATTTCTGTGATCCGCGAAACAGGAGAGAATAGAATGAAGGAATATGCGAGACTTTGTGAATGTTTGTAGATGTTTGCTCGCTGGTCTGTTGCTGCTTTCTCACTACTTGGCTGACCATCGATTCTCTGCTGACTCTACTCGTTCCCTACCTTCCTCGTCGAGTATAGTCCTTTGGGATTAGCTCTTAGGAACTTTGATTGAAATATGTTTTGCCACTGTTTACCGTCGCCTCTACGACCGAGGATTTATCCCAGCGGCCGTTATTACGATAGGTTTGGTATATAATACTGACAGGAAAGGGGAGACTCGGTCGAGCCAATCAGGATCTTTGGTGTGGTATTTGTGGACAGGATTCCATCCCGATTCCGCATTGTGGCCAAGTGCTGGTGGTCCAGCTCAAGAGGATGAGAATTTTGATCTAAGGGTGGCTCTTTTCATGTCCTGGGATCAGTTCCTCGCAAATAATCGACGCGAATCAGTCCACCCATTGACAAGATAACCTTCCATTAGGAGAGTTTAGGATATATTCTTGGGGATGAGGTATTGTTTGAATGACATTTCAATCTCCGAGGTCAAAAGGCTCTCAACTTTCTGAGAAGAGGATTTATTCTGAGAAATGCTTTATATCAGAAAAGTCCCTTCAAGGTTGCAAAATTGAGAAAGGTGGGACAGAATAAACTTTATTGATTATTGTTGTCTGACATCCCGGGAATACTTTAAGATAAAAAAAAATAGACAATCGCAGTTTAGTTGTTCATCTTCTGTGGTCAAGAATTCATTAAAGTTAGTAAACTACCCATAAAAATATGGAAGTATAAAGAATGTAAACTTAAAACTAGGGGTAGGCGTAGCCCGCCAGTTATTTTAATAAAATGTTAACGGAATTTGTGATTCTTCGGATCTTTGTGGCGCCATTCTGAAAGGTCATCTTGGTGAAGAAGGCGCACTTTGTCGTCGCCTGTGCATTGCTGGTGTACTTAGGCACTTACTTACAAGACGCTCGGTTTATTGTCGTGTAAACACGTCTGTCGTATTTACACCTCCATAATCCAAAGGAGGACGGATGTCTCGTGAAAAAGAGAGCTAAGAATCCGTTCACACGGTAATGGCGTCGTCATGCCCGTAAAGACGTCCATCGGTGCATTTGATGCTCACGAACATATAATATAAGACGCAACTTAACGACGGTCGTCACACCTAAAAGTCTAGTCGCAAAATCAATTACATGGGCGGGTCAGAAACCCCTGTTCTAAAACTGGATTAGGGCGCAATCTGCAATCAAAGTCATTCCTTATTTATGACTTAAAGTTTCAGTAGCTTTTTACGACCCGATTCACGCACCTGATCCTTTATTTGCTGCAATTTCGGTTGATAGAGTAACCAGCTACACAATTTATCAAATCTTTATTTTAAGCACTCTATTTCAGAATGATCTTTATTTTCAAACCTGTCACATTTTCAGTGGTTTCCTCTAATTCACTGAAATGATCGCGCAAGTGCTTTAAATTTCGCAAACTTGGAAACAAAAACAAATTGCGAGTCTGGATTTCTCACGAATTCGCCTAAATCTAAACAAAATCTGCAGAAATAAACGTCCCCGTCGAAAGCGCAGGCTGTTGACTTTTTGATCTTTTCGTCCGAGGTTGTATGTGAAACGCCTCAAGTTGGAAATAACCGGCGACTAAATTTAGTTTAATTATATCGTGACGTCAACTATAATTAAACGCGGGAACGTGGATTAGTAACTGCCCAACCACACGTGATTCATGGCTTGGCGTAGTTTCCGCGGCAACTTCCGCCCCTGACCCTTCTCTCTTCAGTTTGAGAAGATCACACGTTGGCGAATATGGATAAAGTTACCCATTGAGATACCGTCGGTGCATCTTTGAGGCATCATCTTTGATGATCCAGAGCATCGGCCCGGCATGATCTTAATAAGACCGACCAAGACACAAAGGAATACCACGGGAAATTTCCCAGACTCAAAGAGTGAGCTAGGAATGTATTTTCTCTCGGGCTTGGAATTGCTGCAAATGCAAATCATACTATTACCGGACAGACAGGCTGCTGTCTCTTTCGCAAAGTAATAGTGGAAACTGGACGCGCTTTGAATCTTGATATCAATCGATCCGCTCCACTGAAGGTGGGTATGAACCAACCAATTCAGAATTTGCATTTGCTCCCTGTTCTATTCCGTCTTATTTATTTAATTTTTAATTACTTTCCTATAAAAAAAAACTGTTATTGTTAGCTATAGAAATTAAGTTTATTATTCACTCTACCATTCTTATTCAGACTTATTCTTTTCAAATTTAAATGCAATTTCGGCTGCAGAAAGCTGAAATGATGTGTTTTATTATAGCAGATTTGTCATCTTATATTTGCTCCTGGAAGGCTTGACCGCTTCTGGAATCCGGTATACACATTCCAAGAAATCCTCGGAATCCCTTCAAATCCCTTGAAATAACCTTAGATCCTTTGAAATCTCATGAAACTCCTTTAAATCCCGTAAAATTTCGTATTCTCATTTCACTGCGCTACGTACATACGAATTTTTTTTCATCCGTCCGAGTAAAATCCTATAAATATACACGTCTATAAACTTTGACATAAACTCGAATGTCAAGTAAAATGAATCTGAAAAGCAGTGCGTTTTACGAGTTCTTTCATATTTATTTATCCGACTGTAAAACATTTCTTAAAATTTGTAGCATCTTCTCTAAACATTTTTTGAATTAGAAAAAAAAAACTGTTTTTCTCTTAGTATAAAAAGTTTCTGAATTACCAATTTCAAGTTGGTAGAACTGACGGTGACAAAGACGAAGGCAAAAGTATGGCTAGAGTTTCGCGACGGAACGGTAGTCGTGTCGGCGCATCCGCCACGGGAAAATATCGTTTCAAAAGATACCCCCGAGGGGCCTAGCCACCCTCAACCTCTTCATACCCCGTTATTCTCAGAGGGGTCTATCGACTCGTTCGCGCGGAATTCAATTGTTTTATTATACGATCTCTTTCGAAGTTCTCGAGTTCCTCTTCCGTACTGTCGTTTACGCGCCGTGATGCTCTCCGTAGACTTGACAAAAAAAAATAGAATGAAGAAAAGAGTAGAGGCAAAAAGTTGACGATACAACAAATGCTTATCTGCACACTGCATCCTCTTTCACAAAAGTCATCTTAAAAGCAAACAAGTTGTGCGCTTCGAGATAACTTTTATAAGTAGAGAAAGTATAGCTATCGTCAGACCGAATTATATTCCTATCGTTTATTCTGACCATCCGGAGTCATTCATCATTATCTGAATTTATTTTGCTTTCTCGGATGAGTAGCTTATAGTAAAATAAATAGGGTTCTTAAAAATGTTTAATCTTTTCCTATAAAAGAAAATTTTCGCATTTGTCCTTACTTAAAGTTGGGTGCTAACTAGAATCCAGCTAGACATCCCAGCGTGACGATGTCAATTGAGTCCTGACTATTTTCCTGACCAGCGCCTGACTAAACATAGGGAAACTGCCCAGAGCCCGACCAAATCCCAATCTAAATTTCTTCACGGGATATGAAAGTTGCAACCGTACCAAAAAGAATATCATTGTAGTAGATTGAAAATTGCGGATATCCTTGAGCGAGAACAATGCTTTCCTACGCAATTAGTATTTCGCAGTGTAAGAACCACATCGAATTCCGTTGGCACGCGGCTGATCCTTGGGGCCTCTTCCTTGTTCCTGCGGTTTGCGGACAGGCGCATATAAGCGCACAACCGAAACGAATTGCCATCGTCGTCGGTTGATGAAAAACGGCATTCCTCGATCTTGCGCGAGAGCCAGAATGGGTTTCGTCATTTTTCTTGGTGTGTCCCGTAAAAAACTCAAATGATCACCCTCACCCAGAAGAACAAAATCCACCACAAACTCGTCTCAGTCGACGCTTTTTCCTCTTGAACTGCTCTATTCCCATCGTACACAACCAGACGAAATGTCCTGAGCCAGGTTCTTTTTTCCTTTTATTTTTTCCTCCCTTCACTTATTTTTTTTTTTCTGCCGGAAAATGCGGGAACGCCATTGGCGGATCTTGATTCCGCCAACTGATATTCACGCCGGGGGCGTTGGAAATAATTTCCGACTCGAGGTGTAACTTCGCTCGCTTGTGGTGCAAATTATGGAAATCTCGGGAAGGGTGCTACAAAAGTATCGAGCTTCTTTCGAAATATTCTCCGAGCAATCAGGAGAAATGGGATTTTTAGTCTTTCGCTGAATCTCAATGATGCGGAGATTGGGAGGTCGTGATTGGGAAAATTAGGGGTGGAAAAAGATAAGAAAAGAGGGTCTATCTCTGATCTTATGGATATGAAATGTATTTATTTGTAAAAGATTTTTTCAAAATATGCAGAAGAAGGTTACCATAAATCTTAAAAGTTTTACAGTTTCAAGAATGAGACTAATCATCATTAAAAGTTTCTTTCAACCCGATAATTGCGAAAATTGAGATTTATGCGACATTCAATAGGGAATCCGATCCCCACTGTAACTGAATGGTCGCGCTTCATTAGAGCCAGGTTAGGTAAGATGAAAAACGCTCGAGTATATAAATTACCTTCGTTTAAAAGCCACTTGCAGCTCGTCACGCAAGCGGTTGTATTTAAATCGTGCGTCGATGGTAGTCGATTACATGGAGTATCGATGGATAGATCGGACGCCGTTACATCGTTATCTTCTTCTTTCAAGCTACCATGTAATAAGGTGGATTTTAAACTAGCGGGATCTTCCGCTGACTGAACAAAGCGTACAAGGGAGACATGCGAATTTGCGAATAGCTAGGATTATCGTATGTAAGAAGAGAATAAGCGATGTAGAAACGTAAAGGAGAACTGGTGGTGTAGAAACGGATTTCATCAGTAGTAGCACCCACGATCGTCGTACTATCTGGCGAACAAAGCCGCCACCCTCTCCAACCGGAAACCGGTCGTCGGCAACGGAAGACACCGCGAGCCCTTGACTTCCGTTTCCCGATATCTAACCTGGTAGTCTTCTCGGAAACGAGTCGCGTGCACATCCCGAAGTAATAACTGGCCTGGAAATTGCCTCCAGACTTTCTGCGCTTTCATAAATTAATAGTCAGTTTTGACAAATGGTATAATCATTTAACTAGATTGGGCAGTAAAAGTCTTGAAAATCGAAAATCTGGCATGTTAAGAGACACGGTGTGACTGAATCAGCTTTCTTTATAAAACTCTTGGAAATCGCACATTATTCAAAGTGAGAATTCGTGCATATTGAGCAAAGGGGCAAAAACGTCAAGTACCATCGAGTCTCAATTTTCCAATTGAAGATTCCACGCACTTGTAATCTTGATTTCATTCGGCACGTGGCGGTACGCGAGAAAATTTTTTGCTGGATCAGCTAGTGTTTTCTCGAGATATATGACTCGCAAGTCATGACTTTTTTATCGATAAAACTCGAAAAAGAAAAAAAAAGAGTCGGAGTGAGTCGCGGCAGGTACAGCACGTGAGCATGTGGAGACTAAGGAGCTACGTATTCCTTGACACCAGCCTGGGGATATTAAATAAAGAGTCCCCTTCGTCTCCTGGGAAGCCCCGAGCCACGTTTCCCCCATTACCGTTTCCACCCCGCAGGATACGCTCCTTCGAACGTACTCAGTCAAGACTCCGTATTATGGCTCCATTCATACCAAGTTACCCAATATTTAGTCCTATATTACACGAACCATGCCCTAGTTGATTCCGTATCCGCTCAAGTATGTACTACCTGATATTCAGACTCCTGCGGGGATTTAGGGTATCACGTTTTTAATGATGTTTGAGTTCTCCCTCTCACCTCCTCACCAAAGTCCGCATACTTCCTGATAACGAATTTTCTACCTTCTTAAAGCTTCCATTTTTTATGTAATTTTTTACACTTTTTTTAGCAAACATATCAGAAGTGAGCAATAGCCTTTGAAGCTGGGTACAGACAAGAAAAAAATGCTTAATGGATATAGAATGTAAACGCATCTTTGCAAACTTTCCTATTGCATATTTTATTACCGGATTTTATTTTAATGCTCGCACAGAAAGGTGTGTCGAAGATTCCTCTGATGACGCGTATAAATTCTTCACCCACGTTAATATACAAAGATCCGCATTTATTTCCAGAAGTATTTCCATAAATATTCTCCTAAATATTTTAAAAGATGAACATAGTAGTTTTTATTCGGACCCGTTCATTTCTTTAATTTTTAATAAAATCCAACTGTTTCCGAGTAGAGCACTTTTATTCGAAAATTCGCAGTTATTTTCTGCTAAAAAGGAAGGACGCTTTGTGAAACTGGCTGAAAAACTGTCGTTTGTCCTCAACTCATTTGGGTCGCGCTTTACAACTGGAATAAAAGCGCAACATGGCTTCCGTGTTGCTTTTCCACGAAAGATGCATAAGTGCATACAGCATAGTGTGTAGGTTTTGCGAACTATACGAGGCGTGCAGCGGCGTCAAGGACTACACCGCCAGTAATTGGTGCGCAGTACCTTTTGCGTAGGTAAATCGTATTAATAAATTGTCAGGAATAATGCAGCTCGTTATTCACACGAGACAGGGGTAAGGTAATTAATTTATATGCCTTGGCCATTATTGTCAAGCGGACAAGAGAGATGGATTCGAAACCAAAGATACATTTGTATCATACACAATTGTGTATGAATAGAAATGAATGATATCAGGTCAGCTTATGTTCTTAAACATTGCTTCAGTCACGCGATTGTTTCAAATATTCATACTTTATCGACTACGAGCCGTAACTCTCTGAATGAAAAAAAAAAGTGATAGATGCAACGTCCAACAAACGCGAAAGATCGTTGTCGTTTAATTTCACTTAAGTCTGATCAGCCCGAACAGAGTGGATACTTAAATAACGGCAAATGAACGGCATCGTAAAAAGTTCCATTAGTTTTCATCAAGATGTAGTTTATTGATTTCTAGAATTAGGTGATCTGCTCTTTTTATTGATACATGTTTTTTTATCAACACATGTTTTTTATCAATACATAAAATACAGCTAAACTTCTCGCTCATAGGAATAAATAATTTATCAATTATTTTGCTATTCATTAACTCAAACTCTAAATTCTAAATTGCATGAAACTAAATTCTGGATGCTTTTATTATGACAGGTTGTAACAAAACGAGGAGGAAATTCTGGTTGCGAGTCTCGTTGCCTACTTGTAATTCATATACGCCCTTTATAATTAGGATAGCGCGGCAGCGGTTTGGGGTTTAGAGAACATTTCTACCCCTCTAACTTCGGCCCGATGAACTGTACGAGCAGCACATAATTGGTATTTATGCTCGCGGCTCCTATGCTCCGTGATTTGTGGCTTGAATTCTGTTAATGAGTCGCACGTGTCCGTTAATTAAATGAAACACAGGCAAAATTCAGATATCTGGGTCGACTTCTCACTATAAGATTTATTAAAAATGCTCAGTCAGATAAGTGACACCCACATTACGCGGCACGAGATTCTCCGAATTCTTGTGACTCCAGACTAAAGACCATTAAAATTTTTTCTGTCGGGGATATTTTTTAGAATCTATATCCCGTCATTATCGGTTTCGTAATTCAACTTTTTCTTCCATTACAGAACATAATAGAAATGGTGATCTGTTTAATAATATATGAAACTTAAATTAATAATGATGCAAGATTTTTTAGATAATCTGTGAGCATTTCTTGTAAAAAAAAAGAATTATAATTTTAGCCTTGAGAATTTAATATACCTATCTATAAAAATAAATTTCTTTTCTTGAAAGGCGTTTTCGTCCTCACAAATGGATGTCAGGAATCCCCCAAATTTCATACATTATAGACCGAAGGCTAAAATATTCTTCCAGTAAGTACATTTCTTGTTTGTACAAGGGGTAGATTTGTAAAGGGGAGTAGGAAACACCGAAGCTGCTGATTATGTGCGACCTGCTATAGGGTGGTTTTCCCCCCGGAAGGCGATCAAAGTCGATCGACAGTTCGCAAAGCAGGGAGGAGCTTTTTAACAGTTTCTCTCCCATTCGTTCCCGAAAGGGAGAGCGACACCAAATACCATTCCTTCTTCGTCTCTGTGAGAATCTACCTCAAAATTCCTCCTCAAGAGCCAAGCCACCCTTTATATTCGTCGTAGACTCTCCCCTTTCCGTCTTTCTTTCTTCTCTTTTTTTCCCTCTATTTTTCTGACGATTCTTCCCTTCTGTTACAGTCCTTTCCCTCATCCTTTCCCTTTTTATTCGAAGCTCTCTGCACCCTAGGACTCGACGTCGTGGTTCCGACCCTTCTCGCCGCACTTCCACTCCGGGAAGAAACGAGCCGAGCGCGGCAAATTGATATTAAATGCCGAGGCTGGTCACCTTGTATATTTCTTTATTAACTTCGCACAATGGCCCACCCCGAGCATTCGTTTCTCAACGTACTTTATTCTCTCTCTCTTGCGGGACCTTCACGACTTTTGGTTTTTTGCTATTACGCGAAACGTCCAGATTACCTTAGAACGTGAAAAATTGTCGAATCCTGTACCAGAGAATTATGCCCCTATTTTTCATTCAGAAGGGTGCTTTTTATTCAGTGGAATTGAAATACAGACATTTTTCTACAGTAATAAAAAAATTTGAGAATATTAAAAATTCTAAATAAATTCATTACTTCACTAAATAAATATAAAGTATCTGTTCTAAAATAGCTTGTTTTACGTGAATTTAAATTGGTATTTATTCATTTGCTGAGGAGTTTTTTTATGTGCTTGACCGCATGCATGGCAGAGGTCTTTTGAAACTCTAGTCTCATTTTCATTACTGGTGCACGCAGTACGCATCGAGTTTCACAGTGTACCGAAACTTTCAATTACGTTTCAGTAGACCTCAAACGGATATTTCCGAACCACAATCTGATTTTCGAGTGGTCCAAATGTTCAGTCAAATTGTCTTTGAGCAGAGTTGCGTGATATTGAGTTCATTAACTGTTTCCAATGGATTCGCGTTTCGACAAGAATGGGTTATTGGGAAATTAAGTAGGAGCCTAAAACTGAAATTGGGCTAAACAATCAACAAGCTAATCAGAAACTGTCATATTGTAATAAATACCTTTATTTTGAATAAAAATTGTTAATATCTGCTCATTACAGTCTTTTCTAGCAGAGTTAATAACTACATTAATTTTCCTCGAGGAAGTTTTAATTGACTTTCAAGACGCTCTTGAAGAAAAATCTTAACTTTTATCGAAAATGAGTTTTCCCAAAGTAAGTAAATGATGTGATTTGGACATGAAAGAAAGTTAAGAATGAGCCTTTTTCTAAGTTTCTCAGCCCTCTGACCTAATTACTTAATCTCCTTAAAGCTTTCTTACCGATCGAGAAATATGGATAAATTTACGGTTATAAATTTAGTTTTTACTCACAGAAGCGAGAAATATCGAATGATTTTTTCCAGAAGATTCTAATCATATTTCAGGAGACGTATCTCTTTTATGCTTTTTTCACATGGCACCCATTCTAAGTCTTATTTTCGTAATTCTTAGATCAGTTGGTTGAACACACCCGCAAAACGTTACGGCTTTACCCGAGAGGAATACAAATTTCTTTGATGTTTGGGAATGTTTTCCCACGGTGAGAGCCATTGATATGACTCAGTAGAATCGAAGTCCCTTTGAAATTAAGAGTCTTGAAATGTTTTATTTGTAACTGAATTTCGGAATAAAGGAAGTTACGTAAATTGATATTTGATGACAAAAGAATGATTCTTTGTTAATTAATAACGGATTAAATAGTCCTATCATTCGACTCTGTCGGCATCATCTTATGCACACAAGGACGCGATGTCGCAGCTAGTATATCTAGATGAACTGCAAATAAACTCAACTAACCGACGGGTGAGTGGACGGAGATGTAACTTTATGATGCCTTTATGCCCAAGAAATCGCCCTGGAAGCGTCTCTGCTCTTATCTTTAAAGTAGTTTCCCTTCCGAAAAGATGACAACATTTTAGATCCAATAAAAATGCGGTGCATATTACATATTTTATGATGTTTTGTAATACCTGTATGGAATTGAATCTCCATAAGACGACATTAATAATTAATACATAATCGGTTTGCTTTAAAGCTTATCCTGGAGGCTGTAAATGTAACACATGTTATGCAAATTTCAGTTTTATGTTTTAATTAATAATGTATGATTTTCAATGAGAACCAGACGAATTACACACTCGATGCTTATTTTAAATGAAACATTAAAATTCACCTCGATGTGTATTCTACATCGCTTCGGGCGACATGATCGATTTGAATTTTTGTGAACCTGATTTTCGAAAGGGAAATTCCCATAAAGAGACATTTATTTATAAATGTGAGATTGTTTTATATAAAGAGATAATATTTCTATTTCCGATCTAAAAGGAATTCAAAATTCTATTTTCGTCAAGAGATTATTAGAGAGAGATTAAATCCTTGCTACCCAAAAAAGGCAATTTCAATTCTGAACCAAAGACAAACAGCAAAGAAGAGAATAAATATCGAAAACACATCCGAACATCTTTTACATTTAGCTCGGGGTTAATAAAACGCAAGTCACGGACACGCATGCATGTTAGCTATCAGATCGTTGGTTGTACGAGATTAAAGCTGGATGTGCAAATAAATAGCGTCGTCTTCCGTGAAAGAACTCTTGACAAATAAAGACACCCTCGCAACGTGACGATGGTACTTCCGGCAAGCTCTCGTATATCCATCCTGTGATCCCCTGCAGAAAACGCGCCCGTATGTTTCGTAGATCGAAAGTAGTGCTGGAATGAAACACGGGTGAGATCACCTGACGCGTGTAATGCGGTTTTTATTAAAGTTCGGAGACACGCACGTTCCCTCTTTTTTTTTTTTCCTCATCTTTTTTTCCTCCCTTTCTTCCCTCCCTTTTTTTTGTTTCTTTTTCGACTTCTTCTAGTCGCAACGACTTTTTATTGCTTTTATTTTACTTGAGATTTTTTACGAGCTTTCCCGAGCCCACTAACGCTCTCTTTTCTTTTTCTGTTTCAGGTAAGTTCACGCACATGCAGCTCCAAGCTATATATCTCCTGGCGGTCGACTTGGTACATGCGCATTCGCTAACTCGAGCGCGAAAAACATGTGTCTCCGCTTGTGCCGACTAACGAGTCGGTAGGAATATTAAAATTTCTCCAGAGGCTTCTTGCATGTCGAGGCAATCTTGTTGGTAAAACGAGACCTCCTGCTGATTTATTTTTGATTATTTACAGAGGTAACAGTGCGCCGATGAGGACTTATTTTTATTTGCTTTTTATATCAATTAGACGCAATGCTATATAGCCTCGTATAAAGAAATATTCAGTCGGGATTTAATTAAAAAGAATTTTCACATAAATAATCCGAACAAACTAAATTAGATTACGAGATGACACCTACCAACAGTTCGATTTCACTCTCGTGTTCGAACTATGGGGGGAGGCGTCACGTTTCCTGACGTTATTCACTTTTGAATAATATCTATATTATCTTTCCATGATGTGTCATCCGGTTAATAGAATTAGGGGATCGTTTTGCTTGAGGGTCGACGTCATGAAATTGCGTACATTTTTCTCTGTGCACGTATTTGTTACCGTCAACTTCTCACTGCGGGTGTGGGGTATTGGAGACGTAAAAAATGTCAATTAAAATGCGTAAGCTGGCAGGCTAGTGCTCGTTTTCGGTTCGTACACGTCCAGGGCAAGAGGCACACGTACTACGCAAACTTGCGAAGTCGAAGGCCAGAAGGAGGTGTAATTACGTAGGTGCGTTTAAGGCCAAGCGAGGCCCTGCTTACTAAATTGATTCTCATGCCATACGAGAAGAGGTTGCTCGGGTCAAAAGCCTTTTGTAAATTGTATTAATTCCTCCCACTCCCTCGTCTCAGCATCAAGTTGCTTTGGATCCTCTCATGTGCTGCCCTTCTATCATCTGTAGCACTATATCTATACATATACATCTGCATACCCTCCTCTCAGCTTGAGCAATTAGTCCATTACTTCAATTATGCCTCTTATTATTAAACCTCACAGATTTCCCAGACTACTCAACCTTTTAGCTCTCCTTCTGCCGGATGCTCCACTTTTCAATTCTTTGCATTCAGATTCAATGAATAATACATTAGTATAGTAAAGAACATATTGCGAATAAACAGTATAGATAAACAAATATTCATCCACAATAGCTAGAAAATGATCCAATGACAGTATTTTGTATGTATAAATTTATACCGTTTCTTCAATCAAAGGAATCCAGTTGCAGATAAAAAAGATTTAGTATGTAAGGGAAAATTGAGAGAATATTGAAAAAGGAAGATTGATTTGAATAGAGATTTATGGAAAGAAAAGCATGAAGTTGTGGATAGAAAAATACGAAGTAGATGTTTAATGTATGAAGATCGATTCTTAGGAGCCCTTTTTCATCGGATCTTCCTTATCGATGCGGTAGCATATTATGGAGGCGGTGGTACACAAGATACAAGGGACGAAGAGCCAAGCCCAGTTATAATTCGCAAAAATCGTATGTCAATCGCGATAAGCGGCGGGCCGATGTTTGCCAATTAGCGACTACTGCATTCGCCTGCATATGCGGTGCACGACGGGTGTCGGCTAATGGCAAAGCCGCGTCTCTTCAGCTCAAGTCGAGACACGACCAAAGACTCTTGATACTCAGCCTTGTGCAGGGATGCACATGGCACATACTTTGCAGACTTTACTTCAATTTTTCAAAAATCTCTCTCAAAATTGATTATTATCCTTTTAAAGCTACTTCGTCTTACAATGTAATGATATAGTCTACTTATTTACAATTAAGCACCGCGAGTCTGACTTTGCGCTTTTCTGAATAGAAGGAATACACACTGTCTTCGATTTCCGAAGAAATTTCCGATAAATGTATAATTTCCTGCCTCCGGCAAACTTCCTGCGCTCATTAATTACTGAATTTGTTGAGACTCCTCAGAACTGAACTTTACAAGATGATTTATCGCTACAGTGAAATTTGACAAGTCACTGTAAATAGACTTTTCTGATCCAAGTACCCGAAATGAATATTAGCTGGTTGTAAATTAACATACAATCATTCTTTTCAACAAACTCAAATGTTCAATATTCAAATTTCCAAATTTCCGCAAAATTGAAATGATTCCTATTGCCGAGAATGTGAGCCCTGTCAAATCAGTATTCAAATTTTCGATATCGAGGTAAATCGAGCAGGCACATTTCCGATGCGTCTCTCGAATCTAATCATCTGCACGGATGGTTGCATAAAGTAGGGTGCGTTACTGGCGAATCACAGAAGGCCGTTATAGTGCGATTCGTTGGCGCGACGACCAATTTCGCGACGAGATAACCCGATTGAGAAACCAGAGGGCGTAGGAGGACCGCAGAGTCAACTCTAACGAGATAAATATACGTAATGCAACGTGGCGCACGTCGCACTTTGTACGTGGAACCGGGCAGGAACTAGATACGAGAGAGATTTGCCGTCTCGAAGGAAAGCAAAGGTTCCGGGTCGTTGGATGTGTACACCCACGCGAATGAAAGCACCTTCTCGCAGGTAGAATAGGATATGTCGAGTTAACGGGTCGGAACGAATAAATGGGTAAGGGGCATCAGGGGGGGGGCAGGGCTTCGCCCAGATTTATCACGGCACCCTGGTTACAAGAACTTGGTCCTTTAAACACCACAGAAAACGCTTCGTCCGCGAACTTCTGCACTAAGGGTGCAAACAACCCATATTAGCTTTTCCCTCCTCGCCAATTTTGTTTGAGGCAAATGTCCCCATTTCCGGTCATCGCGAAATTTCCCCGACCCAATTTCTGATTAAGGTGATGCCCCAATTCCTGCTCAGCGGAGTATTTGGACTGGACCTTGAAGAAAATACTGTCTTCAACTTATAAGGAAGGTTCCCCAAGTGTCCGCCTCCCATTTGATTCTTTCTGAAGCATGTTTTAGAGCACTAAAAAATAAAGTACTTTTATTTTTTTATACGTGCCCAAATTCATATTTAAGGAGTGAAATCACCCTTCAAAGTTTTCTAACAATTACTTAAGAAATATAATTTTCAATAAAAATAATCATTTAAAAGGCAGTGTAAACTTTGTATAGTCTGAAATTATGTTATTAAATTGCAGTAATATTTTTTAACCATCATCCCGTTAAACGGGGGTTAACTACCTCCTGTGGCTAACATACACAAAAATTTCTGATTTTCACCCAAGTTAAATCTTGTATTTTTTATACCACTTCATTAATCATTCAAAAGTAAAATTTAACTTAGATTAAAATCAGGAATTTTTGTATATTTTAGCCACAGGGGGTAGTTAATCCCCGTTTCAGGGGATGATGGTTAAAAAGTTTATATTTTACTGCAATTTAATAACATAATATCAGTCTAAACTCAAGTAATTATTCGAAAACTTTGAACGGTGATTTCACCCCCTAAATATGAATTTGAGCACTTATAAAAAAATACATGTATCTTATTTTTTAATGCTCTAATACATACTTCAGAACGAATCAAATGGGAGGCGGAAATTTGGGTAGCCTTCCTTGTTAAATTTATTAACATTATTAAGATTATCATTAAAGGCAAGCTTAAGGAAAAGGGACGTGGCGGCGAGATCTTTTTTACAATTTCCTTAATTTTCGAGAGAAATGAAGTTCATTTAAGCTATAAAGTTAGATTCTTGTATTACTGTGCACTCGTAACACTTATAAGCGCCAATTAATATAATTGCACCAGTGTTTTATAATATAATACCCCATTGCGAGCTTTCAGGGAAACTTTTCCTGGTTAGTGACTAGTAGTTGAGTCCATATAAAAAATGCAATCGCGCATTTTTACTGTGCTTTTATACGCTGAGATAAAAAATGGTGGTAGCTCTTGTACATTAGGGAAATTAAAAAAATGCATTGGAGGCTAGCCTGGCGTAATGAGAAAATGAAAATGTTCTGCGCTACCGAGACTCGTAAAATGGTCTCGCCATAGCACGCGTTACTCTTCTTACGCAAGAAACGCATCTACTTTATACGATGTCTGGACGGGAGGCACTTATATGCATGCCGATCGAATAAATAAGTCGTAATATGCGGATAATGCTTATAAGGCTCTACATTCCGCTCGTGCCACATTGGATGTAGCGCGATGCATGGATCACGACTCCTGTCGATCTCTCTCTCTCTCTCTTTCCGCCCACAAAAACGTACATCGTAAAACGACCTTACGCTAGTAAACCGAGACGAAGGCGAGCAATGAAAGTTTTTTCAACGCGCTGCCAAGGCGAGTTTGCACCACTGCATATACACCGATAAATTGCTCGTACGCGTCGATGCTATGCGCGTTTTGATTTCTGGAACGAGAATCGCGATCGTAATAGGTCATAGTTATTAATGGTCGCAGCTGCAAAATTAATGGCAGTTGGGTCCTTACCTTTATCACTTCACGGGGATCATTGTAATTCGATATTTCAAGTATAATTATACTTTTTACGATTAAGTTGTAACCCGTTTTATTTAAAACCTGATTTACCGATGAGAAGTTGCCCTGTCATTTAATTACTGCAAGTGGCATTTCAAGCTGAGTGAGGTACGCGATGAAATTATTATGAAAATTAAAATAGACTTGCGTCCTTCTCAATTGGTTTTTATATTTTTACTGCGCTTAGCGACGCTGTCAGCTGTGTTTTGTTTTTATGATATACAGATTTAATGCAATTTGAGTCAAATTTGTCGATGGATATTGTATAAAAGATGGTCCCATTCCTGAAGAATCAGTTTTCTGCCAGGCAAAGCAGAACACTGCATGTGCATGAGCTTTTTAGAACTTCGGTATACCAAAACTTTTCAAACACTGGTCCAAGTTTCCTTTTTGCTTTTCTCTTCTCCACAAATCTGGGACACACCGCTGGAAACTTTACAGAGAAAAGTTCGTGTGATGTCATGCCAGATTGTATTTTTCGCTCCGCTAGTTTGCCCTTTATTTGTCTCGAAAGTGGCTGTCAACCTTAATGACTGAAAATACTCATTTAAGAAGTCTTCTTCTTAATAGTACCAAATATTTAAGGAACAATCTCCAACGAAGAATAATCTCTTAACGAAGTTATGCTCCTTGGCATGAAAAAGCTGAAGCGGGGAAGTTACTTGGGAAGAGATTTTGATAAAAAGCAAATGGCTCACGTTTTTCTTAAATAAATCCTGTTCGAGAAATTGATGTCGAAGTAAGTAGGTCCGCGGTCATTTACCGAGGGATTTAATAAGTTTGTGGGCCGAGTAACGAGTTCGACCGACGGGCAGGTGTGTTTTACCGCGGTTGAGCCACGACGAGTCAAGATCTGAAGAACGGAGGCACGTACCCGACCTTCGACCCCGGTAGACTCCCTGCTATTTTCTTTCCTCTCGTTCGTCTTCTTGCCTCGCTGGTACATGCTCGTTCCATCGAGTTGGACCCCATCCTTCCATCCATCTTCGTAGTTCCTAAGATCGTAGATGCTACGCAAGGATTCGGATACCATCGCGTATCTAACTGCAACCCGATCAATTTCCCTTCTTGCTGCAACATCCGTCCTGATTCGTTGATCTTTCCAAAGAAATCGATACTTGTCTTATAAGAACCACCAATGCCTTAATTGGAATCAGATTTTTCTTCAGATTCAAATCCTTGAAGCACTTTTTCTGGAGAGAGTATCCACTAATTCCAAAATCGATTTCATACTCTTTTCTAATTTTTAAATTTCAACCATTAATTCTTGTTATTGGCTATAAATTGAGGAAATGATGATACTATGCTTAAAATAAGAAACAATTCCTTTTGAGATAATCTAGTTGAAAAGTGGTCACGACTCTTGTAAATTTCGCACCAACCACTTGTCGGAACAAGAAGCACGATTTATATATTTTTCACGAAATGCATACTCCTCTTGCAGAGCGTTTTCGACACCACTGCTTACTACTCGTATTTCTAAACTCCGGGTATTGAACCAGGTCGTGGGGTGAAGGAAGGAACTAAAGTTGGAATAAATTCCCCTCTCTCAGAAGAATCCGTGGGACTCCCCTCAGAAATCCCTACAGTTGAGAGATTCTTTGATCGTCTTACTAAAACTTTCCTTGCGAGGCAACGCGGTGAGATGAAAGTGGCCGGAATCCTTGCAGGATTTCAAATATGCCTTTTTTATATCAAATACAATGGGAAACGGAAACGGCATATAAGTAGAGCACCACATTTTGATGGACTTGTTTCTTTTGAATTTATTCCTCTACTCTTCAAACCATTCCAAGTAATTTATTCGATCCTTAGATTCAAGCTTTGTATAAATTAATCAATACAGTTATTTTAGTAAAACAACACACACTCAGTTTTTTTTCTTTTAAGTTTTTCTATTTCCCATTCAGAGTTTATCGTTTCCGCTTGTGGAGTGTGAAAACGCATAAAAAAATGTTTTGTCAGGCTACGAGTAAACGGTAAACGCAGGTGGAAATTGCAAAGCCTGCAAGACAGTTTGTTTTGAGAAGGGGACGCTTTTTTCTCCTTTTTATGAAAAAAAGTGCTTCCCAGTCGCAGTGTCTCAGGCTCAATGTTTCCCCTATTTTATTCTATCGCTGTTTTCGCTGACAGTGACAACTGACAAGGCAACCTCAATAGAAAGTAAAGAAGAACCATTTGGCTTGTTGATCAGCGACATGTTATTGAACTGTCACTAAAGAAAACACTCGAGTGCTTGCGGTTTCGCGTTATATAGAGCGAATCTAAACAAACAAAAAAAAAATATTGAATCTATGAGAAGAGCTTTTTTACATATCTTGTTTGGACTACTTCCTTCAAGAATTTTTAACTAAATAGTGTTTTTACTTTCTTTCGTCAAGGAGAAGTATATGATTTCGAGTACGCAGCTCTTTGCAGTATATGAGGAAGATTGTATAGTCATTAAGAGGGCAGATAGGGTCGTCTGTAAGAGAACCCCAAATAGGATCCTCGCGGCTACAATACGACGATAAAGGATGTTGGGCATCTAGCGCTCGATCGGACCCTCGACCCTCCGATATTTCTTAAGTGTACCCTCCGTCTTCCTATATAGAGCTTTATCCTATATAGAGCATTATCAAAGAAATTGAAAGGCAATGGGGTGACAAACGTCAATATTTCTTCTCCAACAAATTATCCCGTGATTTCTCTCAAAGTTCCGTATCTTCTATATCAAATTTCAAATGCTCTGGGGGTCAATCATATAACTTTCCCATTTTCCCAATTGCCTATTTTCTCATTATTTCTAAATACTCGCAGCATGACATCGTGCACGACTTGTACTTTTTCCTCGAAAAGACTCTCTCCGGGTGATTTCGAAATTAAGACGCCAAAACCGTTGAAATCTATACGTGTGGATGACTCCAATTAAAACTAATAAACTGGTATAAGAGCAGTAGAGATTAATTAAAAGTTGTAAGATAAACGTAATCGATTTTGTTTATTTTCCGGCTGTATAGATTAACTAATAAAAATAAATAAAAAATTATGCTGCAACAATTGAAGAATAATGGAAAAGTGGAAAAATGGGAAAGTTACATGATTAACCCCGTGATTATTTTTAAAGACTTTGGGGTATTTTTATTACACAGGGATATTTTATTATACAATAGATTCTTCTCAGTCAACATCATAAAACACGAAATATTTCAATTTTCACCGACTCGGCGCCATTGGATCCCGGCATAAAATACACATGTAAACTCGGAGCGTGAAGTACAATAGGCAAAGAATTGTTAGACGTTTATATATTTATATCCAACAGGCAGTTGGTATCTTCTCTCTCTCATTCCTCATCTCTCATCTCACTTGGTTCTTCTCGTACCCCGGGTTGGCCACGAGGTACGTACGTAAATCCTACAAGGAGATACACGTGGGGGTAAGCACGTTTGCCTGGTGTATACGACCGTACACAGAGGGTCAAAACTCTCCATCAGCACTCGCCGAGGAGAGAACGCTCGCTATGTACTGTTAATGCGACCTCACGATCGCGAGATCGAGATGAGGTACGAGGAAACATTGGGGGAGGATAGAGGATAGAGAATTCTGTATAGGATCGCATAGTACAGCTTCGCTTGGCAGACGCTACATCGTCACGAGTTGGCTCGAAAGCTGTTTCTAAGACACTTCAGACAACCACGAACCGCCAATCCACTCGCGTGAACCGATAACACTTCGCATCAGGGGCGGCTAGAAGCTCGGGTTAATAACTGTTTGCCTTCTAACCCCACTTGGCAATCGCCTTCGCCTCGTACTAACGAGTCTCAAATTATCCATACCAGTCCTGGCCATCTTCAGGATAATCCCTCTTCAATTTAATACCTTTTTCCCTTTCGAAGATCGGAGGAAGATGTCTATGATGTATAAATTGTGAACACATGGTGGCCACATGTCGGGTAAATCGGGAAAATGTCAAGGAAATGCGAGTGGCTGTCAAGGAAAATAGAAGTTGATATATTGATAATAATAAAGTACCATAAATTCATTCATTCTGTCCACATTGAAGCTCCTACGTTCAGCTCACTTGTCGCGTGACCTTCTCTTGCAATTTTTTTTTTTGTGAGTGTGACTTTTTATTAGTAATTGTGTCAGCTTTCCATTTATGCTAATTATGTTATTTTTGTCGTATTATATAGCTTTTATAGTTTATTTTACAAATTTTAGAAGATTTCCAAGGATTCCGAAGGATTATAAAGAATTTTCTGGTATTCTTTGAGATTCTAAGGGTTTCTGAAGATTTCAAGAAATTTTTTATAATTTTTAAAAAATTTCGTGGAATTTTAAGGGATTTCGTGCAATTTGAAGGATTTTAAGAGGCTTGTAGGAATTTAAAAAGATTTCAAGAGATTTTTAACAAATTCTAGGAAATTTAAAGGATCTCAAGGTATTTTAAAATTCGTCATGGAAATGTCAGGGAAATTGAAAAATTGATTCTTATAACCACCCTGGAACAGAGTCGGAAATTAAGGGAACTGGTTGTATGAAATTGCCTTAACATTTATAGAGAATAGTAAAGTTTACTACAAACATATATTATTCGCGTTCGACGCAGTCATTGAGTTTCATAGCTCTCGTAAATTTTGTGGTTTCAGTAATTAGAATCAAACATTTGATGAACTTTGTTACGCATCCTATGAAGCCATTCATTAGTTGATTGGCACCATGAATCATTAAATATGTGATCATTATTCTCTTGATGTTACCTAACATCCTCTAATATCCATTGAAATCGAATTTCAAAAGCAAAAAAAGATGGAAATTCTTTTTGCGATTATTGGAATACCACAAAAACTTTGGCTTTATCGAGTGAATTGTAGCCAGCTCTGGTTCCCAGGGATGTAAACTGACAGTCACCGCACATCATCATTCGTGATTCAGGTAGCAAAGTGTCCTCGATCGACCCATAATTTATGCAAACGTTTGTTCAACCACATGATCGGTACAAATGTGCCTCCTCGATATTCGAGAGATCGGATGTAATCGGATCAAGCAAACAACGGGCTCAAAGCGTTCATCAGAATTCGGCTCACGCTCTAGATTATTTTCCCAGAATGTTCTTACGCACCTGTAAACGCGTTTTCGCATCGATAGGATAGTCTCGCGTGTTATGGCTGGTAGGCACCTCGTGTCTCGCCACGGTCAGATAAAGCCGGAAATCCATTAATTGGAAAACGCTTGTGTACCCAAACTACTCGTATATTTTGACCCAAGCGTTTATCATCCGTCCACTGAAATGCCGGGTCATTTGTTATTTACATATAATTCGTAGGCGGCCGTGTTAGTCGGTCCAGCGAACCACGTTGCAATTAACGTCCGATCGATTATTTTCTCAGTGATGGGCTGTCGCCAGTGCAGACCCCCGCGTCAGCGAGTCGCCACCGGGTACAGGTTGCGACATTAATGATCTATTCTCGAGCTTATCGGAAATATCATTTATGCTGGCGCTTGCTTACTTTACCCAACAATCCTGCCACTACAATAATCCACTCGATTTTCACCCAACCGACAGTCACGAGTGGTGATAAATCAATCCCATGCAAAAATAGGAAGGTGTGCATGAACATGATGAAATTTCGCATACAAAATGGAATTGAATAAACTCGTGAAAATCATTGATTTGATGAATTCATTCGCAGTGTGTAATGTCAATTTAAAAAGATTATGATCCATTTTTCGAAGTTGACCTATTTCAATCAGAATTTGATCAGCTCGTGATTAAGTAGATTTCTATATCAAAATAAAAGAGTTTTTATATAAACTTTGAAAAACGATTTTCAAGTTTATTAATTAATTAAATATTATTAATTAAAGGTCATCCAATTATGAAAAAAGGGTGAATATTTTATAACCGGCGCACATGAAGCGAAAAATTCTATGACGACAAAAAAATGCTACCATCTGTTGTTGAGTTTACAATATGCTCGGCAAAGTGTTTTAAAAAGTATAGCGCGATACATTTTGGTTCGTTTGACAGAACATTGGCGATGCGTCATTTTTCTGTGAAAATTGTCACCAACGGAAAGTACTTGACGAGTTCTTTTGTTCGGGAGAAACAATGTTTCCAGTACTGCTGTAGTTAGCGGCATTAAAAAATATGCTCTCTCGACTAAAGTCCGACAAGCATACATTTTTTTTCACTGTTTTATTAGAGAGAATGGTAATTTAATTGAGTCAATGTCAATTAAATTGTTGTTTTTTGGATTTAATGCGAGAAGTAAAGCAGTTTTTATAATTCGGCATTACAAATCTATAAACCGAGAGATAAAAATATTGATGGCTTTCAATTTTGTACATTTCTTCATGCCCGACACATCTTTTTGATAAGTCAACACTATGTCTCCTTCACACCCATGCACTTTAGTAATATCTATTCCACAAGCGCTGCTCACATATTTGCCGATGCATCCGTAATTTCAAAGTTACTCTTTTCCTCTCCAATGTTAGTGGAGATATTTTCTTCAGATTCTACTTTTCATACGTAACGACACATTTCATTCATTCATTCATAAGTGTCTCCATCAGTAAAGATTTTCACTTTGATTAAAATCGTTTGGACTCTCGAGGTTGTCCTCTTTTCTTTTCGACACTCGTCCTTGACTCGGTCGCTCTTCATCTTGGAAGTTCAAGTGTTGCCTCAGAGTACTGGAAGTATCCACAGAGTTGATTCTCCAGTGGGAAGACGCCCTTGCTATACTGGTTGTCCTCTTCTGGATTCTATCCTCTCTTTATTTTAGCTTCCCAGTCAATCCTCTATTTTTCTGACCTCCCTTTTTCTGTTCTCTCCTCTTCCTCCCCAACTTCCTTTCCTTCTTCTCTCCTCATCTGCCTCAATCCCACAAACCATCCGAGCCTCTCTCTCCTTCTTTAACGAGACTCCTGGTGGCGTTTACCCAGTAGTTCTCCTGGTTTAAAGCAACTCCTAATCTCGGTAAGCAGCCCGCTTCACGAGAATTCGCTTTTCTCTTTCCCTTTAGCCATTTTCCCTCTTTCTCGTCGTATTGTGAGTATTGTGAGTATCGCGGTCATTCGCGTCAGCGGCGTAGATAAAAGAGATTAGAGGGGATTACTCGCGAAATTGGGTAACAGGGAGCGACGTTCCCTGGATTTGGAATCTTGGTGGAAATAACAGTAAACAGCAGCTAGTCGCTTAATCGTGTGTTTCACGCGAATCGTTCCCAGAAGCAATTCGTAGGTTATGGCCGGAAGTTAGAGGTGGCGAACGTGCTCGCGTTTCAAAGGGACATGACCCAAATATATGCTTCTCGCATTTTCCATTGGACCAGATCGATTTTAGGTTCACCTGGCATGATGGTCGTTAAAGCCAACCCAACCACCACCGTTCGCCAAAGAAAAATTGCTCGCGACGGTATTATGCCTCTTTTTACATTCTTATTTTCTACATCACCATCTTTATACCCGCCTCTCCGCTTGAAAGAGTTGAGTCGATACACAGAGATGCTTATTATGCACAAACCACAGGTGCTGCGTAGGCGACTCGGAACAGATTTATGTGATCGCACTGGGAAACGACGGGAAAGACCTTCAAGAGACTTCGGAACTGTTGCATAAGGATTTTATGGAGTTGGGAGTTTAGGTTTAGATCTGAGTTTAAAGTGCCTAGCCTATGGCCTTTTACGTAAATAACACATACTTGGAGAAGAGATTTTTTACCTGAGTTACTTGATCATTTTTCCCTGAATGGTGGATAAAAATAATGCAGAGACTTGAAAACTACGTTCAAAGTTTTTCACTCCTTCCTTTTACTTTCCTTTCCAACCAAGAAGGTTTGAACACACTCAACATCGTCCATTCTTTTTTATTTTGTTATATCCATTAACTTAATTTCGCAGCAAAGAAGATTGAATTTCGCCATAACCACATGATTATAGAAACTGCGATAAGAAAAATTCCTTGGGCAATATATACGTACACAATGCAATTGAGCACGCAGGCTTGTAACACTGACGGTATTGTTAATACTTCGTGGCTTGACGTTCCGTACAAACAAACACGATTACGCCACCTCCACACTTGGCTCTTCGGCTCCAGACGATAATGTCTCGGTTGGCCGAGGATCGATGGATCACCGAAGATCCAGTAAGTTCGAACCGTCAGTGTTGGCCAACAGCTATAGATGTAACGTGCAACCCTGTCTGCTGAGGTAGATGGACGATGATTCGGAGGGAACTAATAAAAAAAGAACAAAACGTGTGAATAAAAAGGGACCTTTCTGGACTTCGCAAAAAGTGATGAATGAATTTAAACGTACTGGTGGTAGGCAACCTAGGAGCAGCTGATATCGATGTCCTCGGGCTTTTATCGAGTAGCGTAGGTCCTATATGTACCTCAACGATAGTGCAGTTTATCATTAATCAGCCTATAAACTGCACCAGACATCACGTGTCGTTACCTCTCGAACGCTTCTCTTTCTCAAAATCGCATTTTTCACTTGCACAAGCTTCCACCGAACAGAAAGAATCTTAAAAATCGATATTTCTCATGAAAATATCCACGCGGAATATTTTCACCTAGGTATTATCACTGCAGGAATCCTTGCACTGTGGAACTAACGATCGCCTTGACCTGCACCGTAATTCTCAGTCTGGACAGAAGGTATTAAGCCGAAACCACGAAAGAAAGAAACGAAAAAGAGATTCGAAGCAGAAAGAATTAAAAAAAAGAAAGTATCATCGAAGCTTCGTCGAGTTTGGAACGGATGAGATTACTTTAAGAGAAAAGAATTTAAATCCCCTTACCAGTAAGTTAGAAACGAACCTTGAGTAAAAATAAAGTTTTATAGTACTTCAAGGTACTTCCCTTGAACATACCTTGCTTTTTAGCCACTTTCGAACTCTGTTCCGTAAGTCTAATGTAACAATCTTTTTTTTTTCACAGAATTGAAAACACATTACTGCAATTTTTAATCATACCTTAAGTGGAACGAAAGTCTTAAAGAAGTCAACCAAGAAGGTCAATTGAATTTTGCGCTAACAAAAGGCATCTCAGACATTTAATGATATTGCCGATAATTATTATTTTCTACCCTATAATCAATTTTGTGTTGTGAAATATTTTTTCAATTAAAAGAAAGTTGATCTCTCGGAAGATAATTAAGCAACTTTTTTATGTACTCGGTAGTCGGTTCTCTCATTCAGATTTGAGGAGTGTAAACGAGCATTTTTCGTTTTACTAAAAGTAATTTCGAGCTCTTCGAGCCGCAACAATGCAGAGGTCATAAATTTTCGGTACCCCTTTTTGCCTCATTCGAAGTGGTGAAGACGTTCGTAAATAAGAAGAGACACTGCCATTAATGTCACCGAAGCAACGATGCCCCTATTAGTCGCTTTATTAGACGCGCGGTGTATTTTTATTGACGTTGCAATGACCGCACGCAAGCCGCACGAAGGAGTTATGCTTCTGTTTTGACGGCTCGTATTTTTCCGAGCTTCGGGAGCGGGGCCAAAAGTTTAGAGGATTTCTAAGTATAGCGTACGAAACCTCCCTCGCTTTTGCAAGCTATGAAACGAACAGGCAGTCGCTCGTTTTACCTCGTGCGTCGAAATCCCCACATGGGAATAGCATTAATACGAGAGAAGCAAAAAAATTTTTTAAATGACGGGAAACATGTTCGACAAAAAGGAAAAATTGTCGCGATTCTCATAAAGTTTACCGACATGTATATATTCGTCAGTGAAACTTCGTTTCTCATTTCTCACTTTCAGTATAAGATGAAGTGGGTTATCGGCCCGCAAAGTTTCATGCGGATTATTTCATTCTCGTGATAAGATAAGATTTCGGCCTGACTCAGTTTTAATGCACTTTCCCTGTTCGTGTGCAGAATAAAGGGAACCTGATCTTATCGAAAATTGCAAGTATGTAACTTGGAAAAATAAATACGTTACACAGTTACACACAATAGGTAGTTCAAATATGTTTTACATAACATTGTACTTTATTTCATGATCACTCAAAAGCGAGGTCAAAAGCTAGATTCTTCTTACAAGATCAGAAGTGGAACAAATTCTCCTTCTTGTTTGAAAATACTGTATGACCCGCATATATATGTGTATATGTAGAATTATCCATCAGAGCTTATCCATCATCAGAAAAATAGATCAATCCTGATTCCTATAGGATCAAGCGCTGAGCCGTTGAATTATAAACCCCGATAAGAGAACAATTTTTGTAGCATTGATGAAAAGTGATTGGAGCAATGTGTCTCGTAACTTCGACGAAGTAAATTGCTACTGAAAAGGAGCTTAAGAGATTACCATTTATGTCGAAATGCGAGCACTTAACGAAGGTAACGCCAAACGTGATGTCCGTTACATTTTAAGCGTTGCTTTCGAAGTCCTCCCACGCGGAACACGAGGATATGAATCGGGTATTGTTCCTGCAGATTCAACCGATGCATTATCATTATTCATAAGCAGTACGAACGCATTTCGAGTCGAGTTATGGTCGAACAGACCGAATACATACCCATTGTTGCTTATGTACTTGCACTCTGAGTTGCCGTAAAACAATACAAACGATATCTTAATATCCTGTGACAAAGAGGAAGATATCATTTCAGATAGGCGTAGTATATTCGGATTCTTTTTATGTTTTGTTGTCTTACTACAGGACAATAGATTGTGTTTGAGTAGGTGATATACACTTCAAGTCATGATTATTCAAGATTATAATATTTAATTTAGACTATAGATTGAAGCATAAAGAGTATAAGTGCTTTAATGTGTATTATACAATCTTGCTTGCAGTAAAATTAACTACATATCAAGGTAGAAATCCCCATGAATATCAGATTATTATTATAAATTCATAATTAAAAGGTCCATATATTATAGGAATATTATTAAGCTCTAGATTAACTTTGCTACTGCTAATGCCGCGATTCCAGTAGCCTGAATATTAATTTCAACATAACCAAATATTGGAAATATTTGTCAAACATTTGTGAAGCTTTAGAGAAGAGTTCAATTAATCTGAATTGGAGATGAATCAGGTATTTATCATATTTTATATGGTTAACCTCGCAAATTACATTATTTCCAACTGACTCTCCACTACTCGAACCGATAAACAATGTTCAGTTAAGTAATAATTGATAAATTCAATTAAAACGCTGAACACCACGTTGGTTCGTCGGTTTTTAAAATGTGGAAAATTAATGAAATGATAAATGCAGGGAATTTATATTAAGAGCAATTAATTTTTTGTTTCATAAAATTCAATTATTCATTATCTGGAAACCTGCAATCAAAAAATGTTCAATTGTTAATATTTTCAATGAAATATTATTAAATACTTTTAGTTAAACCAATTTTGAAGCTTTAATATCAACTTTAAATATGATGAACTTCGAAAGGAATTGAAAGAAAATACATACAACATGCCGAATAAAATACTCGATCTATTTGAGGTATTTTGTACCGAAACTCTGCACTCAGAGAAAAGATTGAGTTGATTCAACAAAACAGTTTGTTCAACCTAGTTTGTTTGTTGCAATTAAAAAATTTGGTCAACACAACTAAACATTTGGTTCTTTTTTAAAAACGCAACAATTTCATTTGGTCAATTCAAAGTAATTATTTATTTGAACATGTTTAATTGATTCAACCAAATAAACGTATTGAACGGAACATATTATTTATTAGAAAATGATTTGGTTAACGTAACGAAATAATTTGGTTGATTCAACCAAATACTTCCATTAACTGCACTAACTGTAGATGATGTATTCCCATGCCGCTTGTCTGCATCAATTTGTGTTTACAGGGTTTAACAGGATTTACAGATGTGCAGGTAATCTGACCTTAAAATTCATAAGTGATTGTGAACTCAAAAAAAAATGTATTGAAAAAGCCTTTCTGTCAAATTTCGTAAAATTTCGGTTTTCTAATGCTTCAATTGATGCTTATTAAAAGTCCTAATTAATTAGAAAAGCTTTTTCCAGAGATTTTACGCGCGGTGCTTTCTTGAATCACATTTGGTTGAATCAACCAAAATATATTTGATATAATCAACCAAACTTTACTAACCAAAAAATTTGGTTGAATCAGCCAAACATTTGATTGACCATATAGCAATGCATTTATTTGGTTGATCCAACCAAATTTTTGTTGAATCAACCAAACTTTTTTCTGAGTGTAAGACTTGAAACATCCGAATTTCCGTAGAAATCAATGTGGATTTTTATGGGAAAGGGAAGAAGTGAGAATTCCAGGAAGTTATGGTATCATCTCCTTTTATTAAAGAGAGTTATTGACTCTTGCCATTTGGTGGTGTATTCTCGCAAATCTCACCTTTTCCAACTGGCAGTTCCGCACAATAACGACTCTCGGCGATACGGAGTAGCGCCCTTCAGCACACCGTCGGCACGGAGAGCCCATCTTGATAGAGAGAATTTATTGCGAGGTCGAGATGTCCATTCCGGCTTTAAGCCACTTACTTTATCCTTCGTTTTTTCCCCAGAAGAGAAACGCTCGCCACAGAGGCGCGCGCTCGTGATCGCGGTTCCGAAGATTTGCCGAGGTCGTTCTCGTCGACCGCAGAACGTAAACGCGAACGCAACGAAAGACCGCGAATATACAAGTTCAAAAACCACAGAAACGAGGAGTACATCTATAAAAACGTCTACTTATTATTATTGTTATGATTATTATTATTATTACTATTATTGCCGTGAGTGCTTTCTCCTCGATCTTGCCGACCTTGATTCGACGCCTCGATCAATTTGTTCCTCTTCTTTTTTATTTTCTTATTCGAGTTCCTCTTCTTCATTTTGTTCACTCCTCTATACATTTCACTTTACCTTCTTTACTTTATTTCTTTTTTTCGTGGTAGAGAAATAACTGGATGAACACCTTTCAAGTAGTCCCTCTCTTATCGAACATTTTGCCCTATCTTGACACGCCCGTGTACCCACGTTAATAGTAAAAACACAGCAACCTAAATGCGCGACGATAAGCAAATTGACATGAGCATAAAATCGTCTGCTCCATTTAACTGATAGCGACGATGCCTCTCGGGTTGGAAGAAATTTTTAATGCTCTAATAATGGTTGCCCTTCATTTTTTATAAGGTTTCTACAGACGTGAAGATGGTCCATCAACTATGAAACATCCAAATTTTGTTTCATGGAGTCGTTTAGTGATCATTTGATGATGTTTCTTAGTCAACTTTCGATGTTTGGTGGCTAAATTGAAAAAGTACTTAAAAATTCAGGTAAAGGGGGCGTTGACATCCTGAACTCGGAGTTTCACCGACCCCTTTACTTAGATTGTTTTTTTCTGGGAAAAATACATTTCGGGGAGGCCCCACCAAGTTCGGGGTGTCCTCGCTCCCTTTACTAGATGGTTTTTGTGAATAATAAATACACTGGGCGGAAACCAACAAGCGACCACTAAACGATTCCATTAAAGAAAATTATGATATTTTATAGTTAGGGTGCCAACTTCACAATAGCAAGGCTTCCTTCTAAAAATAAAATTTCATTATGTAAGTATGTCGACTGAAAATATACACAAGGAAATATACGTGAACTTCGAATCTCATCTTGGAACTCTTCACGTGGAAGAGAATGTGAAGAATCCTTAGAAAATTTGTACCTTTTTTCTTTTGGCCGTTAATTCCTGTTCGAATTTTTGTTTGCGGTCTTGTTTCCGCTTGCGGTGCAGAGTCGGGTTAAAAAAAAATGTCGTGTGGCCAGGAGGGTTTGGAACGTATAATAGTTTTCGTGGGCGAAAGGACAAAGTAGAACAGGGCAGTGCGTATAAATTCCGAGAGTGCCAATGGAACCGCGACAGTTGGCGGCCTGGTGTAAAGCACTGAACGGAACACAGAGAAACCGGCGAGCAACGGCCAATTAATAATAACGAGGAAGGCAGTTTTGGCGTTACGGAAAATTATCGCTTTTAATGCTGCATAGGCCGCGTATAACATCGTCCCGCGACCATTAATCGGCTCCGCTCTCAACCAGTCAAACATCGCGTTACCAGATACATATACGCACTACCTTTCTGCATATATAGATGTATGCAGATTGTGCCTATATCTATATAAAGACTATATATATACGCATACGCATCTATTCCGCTCGATTGTACTTGCTCCCGGGTCGTTCCGGTTTTATTTGCGAAATGCGAAATGCGCGAACCAGTCACAAAATTTCCGAAACAAACGGCAAATTCGCTGGACATCCCTTGAATAATTAGTGCGCTGAAAATGAAAGTAGTCTGGCGATATTTGCGATCCCAGGCGTAACGCTCAAATGCCCCTCTCGAAAGCGATTGCTTGTTCCAACGAGCTTTTTATCCATGGCTTTTTTGTTGTAAAAGCCAGCCTTCATAAAATCTTTACAATTTCATTTATTTTTCATTTCACATATCATTTATTTTTTTATCGGAAAATTCACCCATTAAATATCCATCCGAATAGATTGAAAGTATAATAGTGAATTGAGTGAGATGTTATAAAGTTAATTCCTTAACGAAATTATAAATCTCGTTTTGATATGTATAGACGCACATTAAGTCACGTTGGCATGTATTTATGGGAGATTTAACGATGATCAGTTGAGGTGGTGGAGAATGTGAGGATTTGTTAGTGCAGATGTCGATTGAAAATCAAAGAATGAAACGTCGGTTGCACTAGTATAGACAAAAAATGAACAGACTCGATGGACGTCAGGCGCCTACGAATCGTCGAGATTTACCACCCATAGAGTGTTTAAGGGGGAATAAATGTGCAGAACCAGTCGCTCCTGCTTTCAAGGCAGGCACCTGGAACGCGTTTATCGAACGGGGCCATAAATATAAGTATTTGGAAAATTTCTTAGCCAAGAAGCCGGATCAGGCCCAGTGCAAATATAAACGAATGCCAAAAAAGAATTTTAGTCTGACGTGTACATGTATATAAAGATAGTATGTTATTGCTTTGCATTTGAGACACCTCATTCCGTCAACTTAATCCTGAATTTTACGCGCCGAGAATTATCATTTTAGCTCATGATTGAAAGCAAGAGGCGATTTAACATGAATTATTGACAGCTTGACCAGCCAGTTCAATTTATCGTTTTTTTAAGAATTTCTAATCTACTATTTTGCAATCGAAAGTGGTGAATAGCAAGTGTTGCATTTATGTATAAGAATTACTCACTTATCCAAAATTTATAATTAATTATACAATTTTGAGCGTAAAATTGATAAGAGTTGAAATTGTAGGAAGTGAAGTAAGAAATCGGTCATGAGTAGAAAGGGTGGATTAAAAGCTTGTAAGCTGATCATCCGGAAGCAGTAATTGCTTCGAAGGGCGACCGTGACGAAAAAATTGATGGTTGTTGTCGCTCCACATTGGTGTCTTAAATAAATAATCATCGGATTCATTCAGTACGTGGCGTCGTCTCCGCTGGGACCAATCAATAGTAAACGACTAGAACTCGAACGAATCAACTGCTGTACTTACTTTTCATTCGCTGTATACTTAAACCCTCCTGGGGCTCGAGTGCCGTTGAACTGAGTAATCGACTTGGGGTTTTCTCGCGTGAAAAAGACGATAACATCACTACCGCAATTGACGTTTACAAGAATAACGTATTAATTCGATTTATTGTGGGAAAGCCTCCTGGCCTGGTTTCTCGACCATGACAATTACCCAAAGACATGCATTACGAAACAAAGTTAAAAAATTTGTGGAAAAGTTTTGAAATAATTAGTTTTCTACTAAAATAAGCTTCAAATTGTTTCCTTTGATTGAGTTACAAGTGGTGCGAAGAGGAATGCTTGTTTTATTGTTCTGAGAAAATGCCTAATTTCCTGGAAGAATATGAGCTGCCACAATAAATATCGGGAAAGTAACACGAAAAACAGGATTTCTCTGGCGCATATGTGACACAAATTACGACGGAAAAGTCATCGGACCGTGTCGTATGTAAGTCGACATGATAAACGAACGTGCGAATGTTGTATCGCCGTAAATCTCAAATAACGCGATAGAGACACAGAAAAGTGTCTGCGAAAACTATTTTGAGATCTGTTTTAACACTTTTTTTTATTTCGACGGGAATACATTAATTACACTTGTAATTCATTATCCCCCGTGTTTATTTTCATTTTTAAATGTTTATTTTTCATGTTTTTCATTTTTCATGTTTATCATTTTTCATGTTTAGATGTATAATAATGATTAATGCATATAGTCTTTTCAAGTATTGAACAATTTCCCATGTGTAATTAATAACGAATGCGAAATAACAAGTAGTGGAATTAGGTATGCAGGAGTGTAAAGCTATTTATTTCCCTTCCAAGTAACGCAAATTAGAATAGGTAATTTGGTTTAGGTGTAGCGAAAGGTGAAAATCACGACGGATAGACAAAGGTGAGGTACTTTCGGAACTGTAAGGAAGACGTGAGTCGGGTAAGGAGGAAGAAAGGAGGAGGTACGAAGATACCGTGGACCGTTAAATATAAGGGAGGATCTCCCGCATCCTTAATTAAGCCGTCAAATCCAGCCTTCCGTATCCTTGAACTCAAACGCATACGAGTGTACCATATACACCTCTACTCAAATCGAAATTTCTCCTAATGCTCGAGGAAATGCAGTCGGAAAATACCTTATTATATTCTTCATCAGCATAATGAAGTTGAAATAAAATACAAAGGGTACACTTTGCTTAGTGACTAATATGAAAATTACGACCCAGATTCTTTGACACTTTAATTAATACACTTTTAATTCTTTCAAATTAAAAATCCCATTTCAAAATCCAAAAGTTGTTTTCTTTTTACATTAATTACTTACATTATGGGGTTTTCCAGTATTAATGCTGCAGACAAGTGTACAAAGGATTTTTTTCGGGGTCAATATGGCATGAAGGGAAGTCATTAAAAGATTTGTCAAAGGATTTGTTCAGAGTCGTGTTCGTTTAATCTTTTGAAGAGGTCGTCATTTGGAGCAATGCGTTAACTCGCGCGTGTAATCGTTCCTTCTTGCGTCAAGCGGAAGCGGTACGAAACAATGGGATGTTGAATTTTCACGGTGAATTCTAGCCACGTCAAGTGCGAGTAGCTTCGTACTTCGTCCTTCTTCGAAGGGTGTTAATGGTACTCGAGGCCGCGGGCCATCCATCACTTTGGAATCTCTATACGCGCAGCTACATAATCTATGGTGTCTCTATATCCATCCGGACTACAATGCCGTGCTCTGTTCGCGATGCACTCGTGAATCTATTAGTGAGAAAGATATAGGTTATTTTCAAACGATAGATAGCCTGTGTTCCACGATATACCGATTTCAATCTTTCGATCCACTTCCGCGGTTCACAAAAAAATATTCTCACGAATTTGTCAGGGACAGATGTTTTTCCGTATAGTAAATTCATATTGCTGCGCAATTGATAGCTATGTGTGATCTTTAAAAAACTTCTGCAATCGGTCCTAAATCAATATTTTTATTATTAAATTCAATAAACATTACTTTCTCCTCTCACTGGAAAAGTGTGCCACACACATTTTTTAAATCGCTCCACAAACTGCAAGTGTTATATCAATTCATGCTTCGCTTCGTGATTGCATGCGGTTTCATGTTCCACAAAAACAAAAAAGTTGGAAGAGCCGGACCGCGAAAATGAAGCTGGTTGAAATTTATAGATATTTTCGCGCAATGATAAACACTAAAGGCCGCTGTAGAATATGTGAAATAAAACTGGCATGTAAAAACAATTGTTTGAAATATTTCTGCGATTCCTTATATCTGAATTGAAAATTTACTTTCAGATCATCGACCACGCCTCTGAATTCCGAAACAAGCATAGATCTTGTGAGAGTAGAATAATCATTGCGTTTTGCATTTTCAAGACGCAAACGATCGTGGTGGAACAACGCGTCATTTCGCAGGTCGTAGAGCCGACATTTGAGAATCGATTCGCGAAGGAAATCGAAGTAATGGAGCGAATAGACGCCCAAGAAACTCGCTAAGGCGCTTTAAGAGGCTGGAAAGGATCGCGCTCCTTAGGAATCGGGTTTACTACCAACAGGATGACGCGGAATCGATTTCACGATGAAAATTGAAAGAAAAATCTTCATATTCAGAGTGGAATGCTCTCCTCTCGTCTTAAACTTGGAATAATAAGAACTGCCACGACAATATATAAACAAGAATATCGACGATGATAAGATGTATAATAAAAGACCGAGTAACTTCCAGATCAAATTGCCCTTCACTGGCAGAATAAGCCTCCGGAAATTCCTCCTCAGGGTGATTCAAAAGAAAATTATTACTCATTTTAATAATCCTGTTAATCCAGATATACACTTTGGGTCCCAGAAACTTTACTTTTTATAATTTAGTACAATATTTGCAATTTTATTTAAGCTCTCGGCTATTCAAATAAATATATAAAATAAATTTATGAAATAAATATATAAATGTACTGAATATTAATTGTCATTTTTGGTATGTTTCAGGTAAGCAATCATCTTTATATCTAACTTTCCAAGCGGGGCGTAAACTGTAAGTTATCAATATTGAAGTAGGAACAGACATTTTTTATAACACAGATTGAATATTTTTGAGATAAATTTTGATCATCTTTAATTTTCTTGATAGAGCGAATAGTTATGTTCTCGAGGAAGTCGGGCTTTGAAATCACCACCTCTTAAAGCTTTCATCGTAAATATTTCGCGAAATCCTTAGCAGCTAGGAATATTAATCAAACGAAAATTTTCCTACGCGTTCCAACAGAATGTAATATGTGTAGCTTCATCCAAGCTTATTTATGTCCGGAACAACGCGGAACCGAGAATGGCCGGGTCTATAGAACGCCCCCTCTGTCTTCTTGAACGTCTCACTATAACAAAAATTTTTTGAAAGCAACAATACGTACTTAATGTCCGCACCACGAAGAAAATAAACATTAGCGAGACGGAAATTCACTTTCTCTCAAAATCTTGCATAAAATCGTTATAGAATTTCAACCCGAGATTCCGATTTATAAAGCGATTTTTGACATTTCACATCTTTTAAATGTTTTAACGCTTTTAATCCATACTTTTTAAAATTGAAAATCTTTCGCTTCCAAATTGGGAGATTTAAAAAATTCAAACAGCTGGATACTTTTAAGCTAAGCCTGTTTGAGCTGTTAATCCTTTTGCGCAATCTGCATATAAATTTTAGCTAATTTAAATGATTCACGTCAATTATTTCTCTGGGAAGATTATACAGCATAAAATTCGAAGTACTCTTGACTGGAAATTGTCCACTTGAGGCTATTGCTTTTAAACCTCTCTCAAGTCTGCTTGGATAGTCCCACAAAATGATAGATAAGATCTCCTTCTTGCGAGTGACAATAAAGATACATTATGACAACGATTCAATAAGACACGAGACCTCTGAGAGGAGGAGGTACGAAGATCATATTCGAGAAGAAGATGGCCAAGTGGGCGGTTAAGGAGGTGGGCAAGGTATGATAAATTCACAAGTGCCGATTCGTTTTAGATCAGGCTTTTACACGCGAGATTCGTATCGGAAAAAATTAATGAATACCCGCGATTTTATAATACGAATAAACAATGGAAAGTAATTTCATTTTTTTATATTTCAATCTTTGACATATCAAATATTATACATATAGATATAACTTCTTGCAGTACAATTCCCGAATCAAATTATTTTAAACACATAGCTTCGGAAATTTATAAGCCATCAATAATTTCAATCTAAAAACTGAAATACGACGCTATAAAATCAAGGGAAAAAATCCCTTTCAAGGTAAAAAAAATCAAATTTGAGAGCTGTGCATTTTTGAAAAAGGAAACTGCGTATAATTCACCTAGGCTGTCTTTGATCGTTCTTCGTTCGCCCTTATATCTCCATTTATGTCGGACTATAACGGCCTTTGATCTTACCTACGCGAAATCATCCTACTGCCGATTTTAATGAAACTCCGCGAGCTTTTATTGAGGGTTCCACAATATGTGTTTCTCGATTGGCTACTTTCGCAAAAAATCCATGCCGAAGCTAAGATGAAAGGAAATCTCAAACACATAATCCCAAATATAATCCCAAGTGTATTATTTCTAAAAAAATATTTATTTTCTTATCATGCAATCTCCTAAGATAAATGAGACTGATATTTGACAATTTCAATTACTTTCCAGAAGCAGAAAAAAGTTAAAAGAAATTTATAAGTATGTTGTATTTACGATCTATTCCCATTAGTACTTAACCCTTTATGTCGAAGCTACTAAAGGAAAGCACATAACAGCTAAGAGAAACCGTAAACTTTCTCGAGATAAATACCTGGGTGGTGCCGAGACACCCCATTGGCGCCAGGATATTCGCATATTAAAAAAATGACAGAATTGCACTCCATGGGTAATGCCCTTGGGTCACGCGACCGTATATGCCTTTCGTCGAACATCGCGGCTTTTTGTTGCTTACTTTTTAAGGCCAGCGGTCTTTCAATTTCTACTTTCTGTCCACCCTCGCTCGTAAAGTCCGCACCATCCGACCGTACGTCACAAATCCATTTTCGCTCTCGTCAGGCTCGTATAACGTACATCAACTTGAAATATCCCTTATTACGTGCACGACGCCTCTAATTTATGTATAATATTTTGCAAAAAGGACATATTATCAAAAATTGAAAGGCATTTCATTTTTCAAAGTCTTTTGTTTGTCAAATAAATTGTCCACTACAATACCTTCGTGTACATATAATTTAAAAAGATGATAAGCAACTTTACGTTTGATATGGAAATTAAGAAATATTGTATTATAAATTTCACAGGCTTTTGCTCATATCATTGATTTATACCTGAAAATGCAAATAGAGTTGAACGTATGGAAAAAATGTATTATTCATGTATTTGAAATTGCACTCAGTCTCTGCGGTAAATTTTCTTCCATTCTGAATCGAACAACCGACAAACAAGATTTGAAAAAATGTGAGCTGTAATTTACTGCAAAAAATTTCATATGATAAACGGATGCCTTTTCCCGTATGCAAATAAAGTCTTTCTAGAGAGATAAGATCTCTCGCGCGGGAAATCGAGCCCTCGCTGATGGTTGCAGAACGATAACAATTGACATCGGATGCATACGAGGTCTATCAGCGGAGCATATAATATTAAGTTTCATAGAAATTTCTTTTCTAAGGGGTCGCTTTTTAGATAACTTACCCTTTCTTTTCTCTCGTGTATCGGCTTACTTCATTCATATGCACAGATTAGATGTAAACGTACTTACTGAGTGAGCGTGCCAAGCTAATCAACCACTTTAACGAACGCCGTAGAATGTCTAAGACGTATAATCAAAACTTTACTTAGAAAGCTTTTAAGCTCTGAAATGTCAACGACCCACGTAAACTTTTTCTGAAAACCAAGAGAGGTCTCTTTCTCTGCTCAATTTCGGTTTTGCGCTCATTTTTTTCATTCATTTTCAAGCGAAGTTATCGTGCGAATGAAAGCGACGCGGTTTTGAACGGGTTTTAAAACACATTAAACTCGGAATGTGAAAAAAAAAATATATAGGATTCTAGAGAGGGAATTGTTCTGAAAATAAAAGTGTTTATCGTAGTGTAACAGCAAAGCGGAGAATATCGGATTTTTTTAACTTGTTAAATTCGTAGAAAAAAGAAATAGTTAACTTTACAAAATTTAATATCCAAATGTTACATATTTGATCTTTTAATGAGGAAATGAGTTTGAAACTAATTAACCAATTAGTCGTGGAGTTTTCTTCGAGGCGCAAAAACTCTGTAAAAGTTATTTCATATTTCATTGTTACGCATCTCGCGGAGTTTTCCTTTGTCTCTGTAACGTCAAATGAAATTCTGCAGAGTTACGCTTTCATTTTCATTAAATCTCGACCGCAGAGGCTCTTGACCGCCGGCGAGCGGTTAGTCGCTTTGAAAATCCGTCAAATATTTTTGTAATAACGGATTAATGAATCTCCAATTCGAGTGGAAGAGTGTTTGTCGTTCTTTCACGTGGAATGGAGTGTTTCAGAAATTTAACATGGTGTGTTATATTACTAATATCATTGTGGTTATGACCGTCCATGCCAAACAATTACATTAAAAAATTCATGAAAATCGATATTCAATTGCGAAACATTTTTACTTTTTGTATATTTTGTACTTTTTGTACATTTTGTACTTTTTGTATTTGAAGCAAGCAATGCAAACTTTCTTATTGAGAGAAGAGTAAATAAAACCAGCATCGCGAATCAAGTGAAACTTTCTCCAGACTTTAACTTATGGCAAGCGCACTATCGATCATCTTTACACATTGTAACGAGCGAAGAGGTCGAAAGTACCGCTAGGCAAATCGACCATTGTCTTTCACTAAAAAACAAACTTTTCAAGCTTTTCAATTTGTAAATATTTCAACTTCATGAATTGCAAATTAGCCAGTTCAGAATTTTAGGGTTGGGTCCAAGTGGACGCTGTTTGATAAAGGCATATAATTGAGAAAATCGAGTTATCCAAGTTCCGCAAAATGGAAAGCAAACCCTGACAACGTGATAAACTAATTTGGAAATTCGAGCTAGTTAAACTACTATGGAAAACTAACTAATTTCTGACTCACTGAAAACTCTCATGTAAATATCGCAACTGCGAATCAAGTTAAGAAACTCGCTTGCAATTTTATCAAAGTCGTTATTACCATCGCTTATTTCTTGTGAAATTAATAGGATGCAAATCGAATTAAGAATACGAGATTACTTAAGCTGAGAACAATTTTCATTGTCTATCACATTGAAGAATGAATGTTCGCAGTTCGCCTTGAATGGATCGATCGATTGAAAGCACGTTTTTCTCAAGGAATAAGTAATTCTTGCGAGTGTGTGATTTAGGTAGAGGAGACTCACATTAGCATCGAAAGAAAGGCTCTTTCAAGGGAATTGTTTTCAATTGATGTAATCGAAGGTACTTATTATTAAAAGTCACTAACATAACTGGAACTTTGAGAGATCGTAAATGTTTCCACGGATCGGTTACTACTATCTATGCTCCTCCCAGTTCCCTCCCTTCATTTCCCATTTATACCAATCCTCTTTCGTGAAGTCGATCTCTCTTCTGCCAGCCTATAAGCTTTAGTGGGACAAAGCTTTTTAAAACCTGTAGCCTGAAATTGCCTTGAATCGGTTACGAACGTGTCGAATGCCCTCTTTTCAGCTTTGAATTGAAAACTGTAAATGGCTCCGGAAAAAAGTGTTTGTCCAGAGAAAATAGAATTCCCGTAATAAAAGTTTCGAGGTTATAGCCCTTTTATGTATTACGTTCCTCTTTTAGTCCAGGATAAGTGAATAAAGAATTCAATAATAGTAAATTTGACTAAAGTAACATGATTTAAATTGAAAAGGGACTTTTAGAGAGTTCTATGCTAATTATTAATAGCTTATATCTTTCCCACCAATGTCAATATAACGGCCTTTATGAACAGTCATTGCAGAACCGCAAAGTGATATAAATTCTCTACAAAATACAGGAAATGTGAAGAACTTTTAAGAGTAAAAATGTATGCAATCGTTTGTGGCGAGTCTCATGGCTTCGAGGCATGTTATTATTACGTGTTTAAATTTTCTTGAAAAATTCTCTTTGTGGTTTAGGAAGACTTTTTCTTAGTACTTTGCAAGCAATAACTTTGAGTGAAAAAAAAATTGAAAATAATTAAACTTTTGTAATACAATATTTTTTTTTTTTTTAATATGAAATAAAGTTGGTACTTTGCGAAGATGAGTAATGGTCACTGGAATAGGGTAGACGGTGCAGTAGCGGAGTTTACAATTCAAATGGAGCGAAATCGCTGACGAAGTAAGCATGAGCAAAATACATGGGCGCGTAATGGGAATACTTTATGTCGCTTCATATATATTGCTCCTCTACTATTGCCTTGAAAAAGGGCAGTAAATACGGCTTCTTTTACGGCGACTCGCGACCACAGTCCCAGGGGCAACGTGAAAAATAGGAAAAATGGGAAATAAATGATTTTCAAGTTCCGAGAAAGCTTTTCCTATTTACGAACCATACCTGAATTCTCAGTACAGTAGGCGTTTACGTGTTTACTATAAAACGAGACAGACGATTGGCCCATAAAACGCTTCAGCTTTTCACATAGTGAAACTTCTATTTACTTTCAGACCTTAATTAGATTCTGTCAAGCACAAGCTGTTACCGCAATTCTCATACCTTTTAGGAAAAATAATGTTAGAGTTCTTATGCAGTTGATATAACACGTCTCTTCTTTGAAACGAAAACTTTTTATAGTACTAGAAAATCATGCAGGCGTTTTTGACAATCATTTATGCATATGATAATTTTTTTTTAATCGTTTGTTAAAATATCTTAATCTTCAATAATTTGATTTTAGTCTCAAAAATAACCCTGCCATAAAAACTGCTTCTGTAAATTGGAAGTCTTGAAGCGAGTGAAGATTATTTAGAAGGTATTAATTTAATTAAAAGATTTAAATAAAGGGATTTAAGAGATTTTAAACAAATTTCAAAGAAATATCAAAAGGCTTTGAGTGATTTCAAAGGATTTTAATATTTTTTGCAGGATTTCAACAGATTTAAAAAGATTTTTCAAAATATTTAAAAGAAATTCAAAAAGATTTTAAGTTAAATGTTTCTAAAAATTTTAATGGATTCAAGAGATTTGAAAAGAATTCAAAAGTTTTGAAAATTTTTTAAGTGATCCCAAAGGATTTCAAAAAATTTTACCGCGGAAACTCATCTGAATTATTTTGAAATTCATAAAAAATTCCCTTAAAATCACTTAAAATCTCTTTAAATTCTTTAAGGTGTCTTTTGTACCTTTCAAACCTTGTGAAAATCTTGAAACTCTTCTGAATTCTTTTGAAATTCCATGACGGAAAAATTCTGAACGTTAAAATGAACGAATTTTTGTATTGATTGTATTCTAAATTAGAAACATTTTAAAAATATTGATTCATTTGTATTGAAAATTATTCTGCCTGAAAGAAACTTGTAAAGCCTATTGTTATTTTTAGTTGGAACAATATTTCTGGATAAAATAGAATTGGGAAAAAATATTTCGTCCGTTTAAACGTTCAAAACTTCTGGTACCTGAAATTCCTTTAAAATTCTTTAAAATCATTTGACAGCTCTGATCTCGATTCTAAAGTACAAGCAGCGAATAAAAATCCAACCAATACGTGAAGAGAGAATATGGCTTCAGATTTCGAGATTTGAGTATCTATTTTCGATGTACATAATCGCAACCTCTTTTTTATGATACGATTCTTTAAATGCTTTTTTTCGAACATTCATCTTTCCCAGAGACTTTCGTATCGTAATATCCCGTACATTTGGTCGAATTGCTGTCCTATGCAGCTCGTGAATATTATATCCGCGTAATATCTCTCGGATGTTAAGGTTGGTGGAGGACGCGTCGTGGCAATATCGGTAGCAGTGAGTCGTGAGTGGTTCTAGCAATAAGGGTGAGAACTAGCATGTGCTGGTGCCATAAGTACCAGAGTACTATGCGAAGCTATATGATACACGATACCGAGCGACGGGATGCAATGTGATGCGATATGACGGAACGGGACGGGAAATACAAGGAGCTACTCAGTTCGCCAATTGCACCACCATGCCAGTAGATACGGCATTGAACGGTAAGACATAAAAGAAGCACGACCACTCGATTTGTATCCTTTCCTTTTCGCCCTTTTTTATTTGTTTCTTCCAATCATTCTCCTCTCCTCCTGCGATGTGATGAGGGGGTTTGAACGCTCTTAGGTAAAGCGAGCAGCTCACTACCAAGAGCATCTAATTTAAATTGCGACGAGTGCTGGATTATCGATGAGACTCAATTTATATCGGCCTCGATCGACTGCAAAATACTTTAATCGCGATCCACGATCGAGCTGTGCGTAACGATTTCCGGAAACTGTGTTTAACGTTCTTTAATCATCTCATGACAAAAAGGAGAGCAAGGCTTTTAAGGATCGTCGATTATAAATATTATATTTACGGCCCGATTATATCTGGTAAAACTTTAAGGCAATACAAATTTCGCTGTCCCGAGAAATACTTTATGGTATTAATAATTGGAACGGGTAAAATCCTCCAAGCAAAAAGCCGATGTGCTTAAAGTTCTGAACGTTTAAATGAACAACATTGAAAATAATAGAATATACAAGAAACTAACAATGTAATTTTTTCTTTGTAGTTGGAACATTATTTCTACATAAAATACAATTGGGAAAAAACATAAACGTTCAGGATTTCAGGTACATCAGTGCTCTCAGATCGAGCTTGAAATTTACCCCCTCCACATCCACTATTTTATCGAAAAAAAGCAATTTTTGAAATTAGTACACTTTTTAAGCATGTGGAGGGGGTAAATTTCTAGCTCGATCTGAGAGCACTGGGCACTGTACACGGAAAAAATTAGTCAGCGAAATTTTCCTTGACTGTCATCGACTTTAGGATATGTCAAAAGTTTTCAAATGTTTTATAAACTTTTTCTAAAATC
>JAUESH010000024.1:6860354-6884965 GCA_032275165.1 Synergus magnus
ATCCATTTTTCTCCGTGCATTTTTTACTGAAAGTAGAGAACGAATTTGCCTTTTTCGTTACGACGGATTTTTATGTTCAGCTAAAAATGTTCTTTAAAATTGCATATCTTTTTATATCTCTGTTTCACCTTCGGTATTATGTCAGATTTTACGAGAATACTGATCGGGCCGCAGCTTCACGGCCCCATTATATTCCTAACATTCTATGTGGGTAACTTTGCATCGAATGGAGTGAATCCTCGTAATAAAGATTTCATACCAGGGAATTCAGCTCCATTCCTCGTCTTACAGGATTTACACCTTATTTAATGTTCTCGAGATAACATTAATCATATTTCAAGAGAGAAGTACATGTTGGTTTAAAAGTATATGAAATACAATTATATGTACTCGCTTTTATCAATCCTGTTGAAAATTTTTGTTCGAAACTTGAGGTATGCGTTACAATACATAATAAGTAAAACCGTTTGCATGCAGGTGGAACGAGGATGTTAACAGTGGCTGAGATTTTGTTCGCATAAAGTTAAACAGGCGCATTTACATTTCCCGAGACTTATTACTGAAAGATAAACGCGGTTTCGCGCTTTAGGCGCCTTGTTTTCCCCCGTTTCTTCGGAAAATCAATGGCGAGTGAAATCGGTGTGTGTAAATTTCGCGAAAATAAAAGGAATCGTTATGCAAATCGGTCTGGCTAAGTGCGCCGCAGTCTGGAATTGGCTGCAGGAAAACCTAGTTCACGAGTCGGGTCTATGGCTGCAAACTACTGGGGAAAGGGGAAGCCCCATAAGTAAAGTCGGGAATACGGAACGAGGCCTCGCGCCGCAGAAACCAATATTTGCACCTGTATCTTTCTTATTTTCGCGCTTGTGCGACGTCAGCTTCATGAAAGGAGAACGTGGCTACTACGTGCACCAATGCATATATGTGTACCTTTTTATTTTTCATAGGCAAACTTGTGTTTTTATATAATATATGTATATTTATGTATATGTATATCTTTTATGTGTATACCTCGTATATGTATATATGTATATATGTATGCATAAGAAGGTTTGTCTTGTATGAGAACGAAACACTTCAGGACTAGACACGTACCGCGTAAATGTCGCACGACACCTGGTGCATAAACGCGTATCATGCAGCATACCCATGAACGTCCTCGTTGTTGAGCACGAAGCGGGTGTCTCATTTCAGGACCGCGTCCATTTCAATGAACGCTTTGGACCTCCAAAGTGACAAACAGGGTCGCTCTTATTGTTTTATTGTTTCTAGGATAAATTCACTTCAAACGCACTAAAATCCTTTGCTGGCTGTCTATACTACAATATAAACCCGGGTTTGCAAGTTTACTGCCCTCATCAAATCTGAATTGCTCTGCACTTATATATCTTTTAGTAAGTACCCAAAATTGCAACCTTCAACGTGCAAATATTCTAATTTTATCCATTCCGAGAATACTGCCTTTCATTTCATGTAAATCTTGTTCATTTTAAATTTATATTAAAAATCTGGGAGTAGTCAGTCTCTCATATTTCATTTCATTTACTTATGAAGAAAAAGGCTGATCAGTCCACAGAAATGTTTAACAGAGATTATAGCATGGTCTTCTTATAGCTGTATATCTGCCGGATAAATCTGGGAAGTATGTATCTTTGGGATTGATCGTGATTGAAGAAAAATGCATTAGAGCTGAGTATCGTGAATCAGAGGGTGTAGTGACTATCCAAACGAAGAGGATTGACGGTTGGAGTGCACGCACGTCTGTTCTAGTGTGGATAACGTTCCTCGCTAAAGGTTTATTCCATCGTTATCCCTACACGTCTGTCCATTATTGCGATAGCAGCCTGCGTCAATATTAGCCCAAAGGGTTTGGCTATGATTGTCTTTTGTCCAGTGTAGGTGAAGGCTGCTGAATGTAGTACATGGTACATGCTCACGGGACCTCTGCAGCAGGCTCCACTGCGCACGCGAACCAGTTGAGTTTGGTTATCCTCTCCAATGGTTTACCCAGCTTTTCGGTGGTATTAGGTCGTCAGCACGAGTAGATGATTTAGGAGAACGGCTGATTTAAACAGACTAAAATCTCTCAAGAAACTTCATATTCAAGCTGAACATACGGTTCACTATTTTCCTATCCTTTATTTCATCGCTACCTGGACAGTTTAAACGCTATTTGATGAAGCCGAATTTTTTCATCATCTTTAGTTTCTTCAATTTCTGGGTTCTTTCTTCTTTCCACGACCCCGGTTTTCCCTTGTTTGGTGAAACTTTGAAAGATCATGGCCAAAAGTAGACGCGTGTTTTACGACGTAAGCACGTGTTTTTCTCACGTCTTGCCCTCATCTTGGCTCCTCAGCGCGGACGTCTCGATGGCATTCTCTCCGAGGGTAAATATTAGCATAATATTGGATCCGAAATATGAGAATAGGGATATGCCAGTCTCAGGAAAGGATCACGCTGCCGATAATGCATAAAAGATAAGAAGGATCGCAACGGTGCGTTGCTGAAAGTTATACCCACTTGCTTTACTCTTTTTTTCTTGTCTCGCTTCTCGTCATGCCCCACGCGACTTTCTTGTATCTTTTTACTGTCGCGAGAACTAGCAAAAAAAGTATAATCATACGACTTCTTGTTTTTTCATCAACGAAAAATTCAAAAAGATTTTTCCCCACTGCGTCATGTGTAAATTGTCTGACATTCTCTGTCTCCAATTTTCGCAGCTAATATTTTTATGTTAATTCTGTGCCTCTTGCTTCTTTAGGAATTTCTATTTGTTCTTTTTCATAGTTACTCCTGTGACCTGAAAAGCTCATAATGCAATAAGGCCACGCCCTCTGCGACAGATATTCATGTACTTTTATACATCGCAGCTTCCTCCCTTTTCAGGGTGTCCGCGATTTACTCCACAATTCTGTAATTTGGTTTCTGTTTTTTCTCTGCTCTCATTACCTGCTGTGAATTTATTAGCATGCAGTACGTTTGCAATTTTTCCTCTCAGAAAACACCTAATATATTCTGGTACCGTGCATTTTCTAGTTGAATGACAAAGTATGAAAGCATGCAAAAAAATGTAGTTCATGCATTCAAATGTGTTCTTTCATCACTGGAAAATCAAAGAAATTAAATGTATTCTCGTTCACTTTGCGATGTCGAGAAACCAAAGTGAATGTTAAAATAATAAATAATTAATAGAGAAGGAAAGTAGATTTCATTAGGAACTAATATAAATACCTCATGTATTATATTTCTGAAAAGAAATTCCTTATTTTTCTTGTACGAACGGAAGAAATTCGCAGATAATAAAAGGACCTTTTCCACCATAAATGTGACCCTCAGTGCCCTTTGTTTGATTTGCACATTTCAGGGAGCGCTTCCTATAGCAGAAGACCATATACTCTTATCCGAGACGGGTCCATAAATGAGACAGATAGGCGCACGTCCCCATCAAGATATATATGGCCTTGTGCCAATAAATACGGAAAAGTTTTCGCGTCGCTAAGATTGCCGTATCTCGAGCGACACTTGGATTGACGGCCTCGTTCGCGCAGCTATGAAATTACGAGAGGGGTTCAGTTCACAGGGGATGGCATTGAATACCATCCCAACCAAGTTCGGAAGGGTCGATCGGTAAAATCGGTGTCGTGTTCGTAAACAACGGGTGAGAAGTGCCATCGTCGGGTGCTTATACATTCGAACCTCTTGGACGGAGCGTCCAGTTTGCCAACTGTCCTCCATTATGCAGAACAGTTCCTCTTTCATTGTCCACTTAGCTTTTCATTCAACAAGAAGCCTCTTAGGATTGCTTCGCATTTGTTAATTAAGAGCCAAACTGAAAAACTGGATTCAAGTCGAATAAGGAAAATGTTCTTGATCTTAAAAATTTAAAGAGTTGGCAAGTTAAACAGTGTATGAACAGGTGAACACAATGAAAATTCTTTCCCAAACTTGAGAAATTCTATTCCATTTCATGCCCCTTTCGAATGTTTCAATGGTCCTCTTTGGTCTCGACATGAATTTCTCGCTTCTTTTACTTCATGCGTATTACATCAGATAAAGAAAGGGTCGAGTGAAGGAGCGGGGGGTAAGCAGACGAAGGAGGAATGGCAGTGAAAACTTTGGGAAAACTCCTTAGCCGGTTCGTCTGCGCTTCAAAGTTATTCGGAAGAATTATTGAAAGTCTTCGACTCTTTCCTCCGCGTCTCTCTTCTCATGGTATGGTGTTTGGAAGCTCTTCTTATTTCGCAAAGTCTCGCCCACCTGTCTGGGTTCGTCGAGAGAGCCAGCACCCACCACCGTTGGCCGTACCTGGCTGCAACACCACTTCCGGTTTAATGAATGGGACCTTAATGGACGGCGCCTTGTTTACGATCTAAGTTTCTCCGATTAATTACCGAGACGAGGTAGGGTCTGCTTCGTACAACCTTGCCCATAATAAACGCCAGGGGTTTCCGCGGCTTTACTTCTGGACCGCTGGAGTCTGAATAATATTGGATGACTCAAACAACTCGTGCCGGCCAGAAACACCATTTAAAAAACCGAGAAAATTTGTCGCAGAGGATTTTATCATTTAATTATTATTTATATTTCGTTTTTATATTATTTATAATTATATTTATATTATGTTTCGTGATTGCTTTTTATTTTATGATGACGTGACGCCTCCCCATTACAGAAGTACAAATATCAAGGATTGTGCGCCAAATTTTAATTAAACTCAAATTTGAAGCACGGAAGTTCAATTACTTCGAAGTTGAATTCGATTTTACACTCATTAGCTTCCAGTTAATGGTATAAAAACTTCATTTTTTACCAAGTTTTTTTCATCTCTAGTCAATCTTACCGATCAGTCTAATTTAAACTTTAATTTCGCTAAAGGAATGAATTTTTCAATTCAAAGGAGAAAGGACTAAGCGGTTCGTAAGTCGCATCCAATATCCGATCATTCATTTGATTCGGCAAACTTCTCTTTGAGGGAGTAATAGAGCATCGAAAGCGCACGTTCTCGCATTCAGCCTTTCCCGACCTTTCTCTTGTTTCCATCCACTTGCAGCGGCGTAACCACTGTGAGCCAATAAAGCTTCATTTTATGGAAACTTTAAAAAGCTGAATGCTAGTTGAATGCCTGTAGAAATTTTAATTTCAACAAGAAATATCGCGTACGAGATCGTGCGTGAGAAGTGGATCGTAACTCTGTTTAGAGTCACTTGTTTCTCACTTAAAACAATAAAAAGGGAATACAGTAGAATAAACAATAGAGGTTCTTCTCTATAACCTTTTTTATTACAGAATATGTGGAATCAAAAGCGTCGGTTAGATTGTAGCAGTTTCGTAATTAAAAATGTGAATCTGAGAAAGTGCTAGGAACCGGAAAAGTTTCGACTCGATGAGTATATTTCGGTCTACGCCAATGGATTCCTCACCCTGTAATAAATACAAATTGCAAGCTCGAATGCGGCATAAAGGTGCGCATACACCGGACATTCAGAATCGGAAACCTATATGCGTGAACGCTTACGCATACAACTTGTGCGAAAACAAGCATATATAGTATGTGAGTTGCCGCGCCCAGATTCAATTGTTCCATTTCATTTTTTAGTCCACCCTCTATCTTTTTCTCTATCAATTTCCTTCTCTCTCTCGCTCTTTTGCCTTTTTGCCGAGTCATTCCCTCTTTGCGTCGTGCAGGTTATACGAGAATGCGACCCCACACGGCGTATGTTCGCCCCTTGTTTTCCCCGGTGGTGGATACAGCATCGAACTCGATTCAACGGTCTGTCCTCCGCAATGTGCAATCGTATTCGGTTAGCACGTTCGCTTCAACGGTGATTAAAGGTGGACGATTATACCAACGCTTTCAACCGTGAAATTTGTCAACGGGGGTAAAAATGTCATGGGATTCTCTAAACCACTATTTGAAGATTTTAATTAGGGATTTGGAGTTTAATAGTCATAAATTCATAGTTGAAAAATGTTGATAATCTGAAAGCATTTTAACATGAAAATTTATAGTATTAGAGTCGATTCTGACTACACTTTCCACAGTGAATACTTTGAGTCGCTGCTTAGCCCCCAACCACGGGTCTTTTTTTAGTAACTGCACACTCGAAGAGGTCTGAAAATGTCCCAAGACGCCCGACAATATTGCTGTCTCAGTCATTCCTACGTAAAGGGGCGTGATTTAGAAAGTGTGCGGCTAGTTTTTCCATTTCAGCTACTGCGATTAGTCAGAGTCTGTATTAAGATTTCTAGGTGCGATTTTTTCAATCTAGGCTTTTAAATTGTTCAGAATTTTGATAATCCGGAATGTGGTAATTACTATAAGAGAAAATTTAGTTTTTGACAAAACTGGGTCATTTACCTTCTTTTCGTACGTACGGAGGTAAATGGCCTAGTTTTAGAGAAAAATATTTATTTTTACAAATGTAAAGTTGGCGAAACTAAATTACTCTTATGGTGAAATATCATATGTCCTTGAGAGTTAAAAGCTGCAGAGTCATTTTATTCAATATCAGGCAGAGTGGTACTTCTGCATTCAACTTTGAGAGGCGGTACTCTAATTTTGGTTCGCCAGCTCTTTAGGCTCGTGAATTGATAAGGGCCCTAATTCTCTCGACCAACTGGAATTTATCATTTTAGGGTTTTCACTGTGGACTAATTGTAATAAAAATAAATTGTAGGGATTGAATTGCTTCTTTCTCTGCCTGAGACATGAAGTTTCTTCTGTAATGATGGATCCTTGATCTAGACACTGAGTCAGTTCTAACGGAAACTTGCTCGAGGAATCGAGTCCTTAAAGGTATAACTAGCTGCAAAGATCGTAATCTCGTCGACTCGGAGATAACGATATCCGGCAGAGCGCAGAGGAAGGATATTGCGCCGAGCGAGGCGGCGAGACTCGGTATTCTCTACCCATTTTCCGCACCAGGAGAAGAAAAGACGAACAAAGCCGATATCGGCTAATGCCACCGAATCCCTTCCAACTGGTTTCTTAAGCCCTCTGAATCAAGTTTCAATATGTCTCCGACTTCGCCTTCAACAAGAATCTCGACGATCTTTTCATTGCCTGACAATCGATCAAAAAACATCTTCAAATATTTACTCTCTTAAATCCCATGCCTAATTGTTAATGCTCCCCCAACCAAGAAAAAAAATGTTCGCTTGACAAAAGCGACACAAAAAATTGCTAATTTTATAGCTTTAGAATAATTGCCCAACGCTCTAAAAATTGACCCAGAAATCATTTTTACGTAAATGGTGCACTTTGAGAGAAAAAGCGCTAAACTTAATTATACTGAAAAATGGACTAGGTCGCATTTTCTGTGCAGACTAATGAAAATCTGATTTTTTATTCTCGTCTCTCGTTTTTAAATTGATCACCCAATTATGTGAAGTTAAATTCGATGTAATTCAGATTCAGAGTGAAATTGAAATGAAATTTACATGAAATTTACATGAAATTGAGAGAGTTTAAAAGTAGTAAAGGAAATAAAAAGAGCATAGAAGCATTGTGGAATTGTATTGTGATTTGTAAGTTATTGTGAATACATGAATTGGACATCGATGAAGCTGATGGAGTTTGACAAGTTATAGTAGTTTACACAAAAGACACGTAGCTAGCTAAATATTGACCGTCGATACTCTCACCGGTCGAAAGGGTTAGCGATGCACGGTGAAGTGGTTTCCTATTGGTCCGCGGAACATGGTTGCAACGTGTTTGCAGTGTTCAGAATGGACGAGAGATCCTATTGTCCTGGCGAGCTTGTTTCTATGCAGATGAGATACGCACACGACGGACGGGGGTTTGCTTTCCTTTGCTTCCCCCTTGTGCCACAGCTTTCTATATCTATTCTCTCTTTACCGTTCTGCCGTACCACCGTTGTTCCAGAATGCAGCAGCGCTGCCTTTTCCATTCACTAGTCGCAACCAAGCTTGCGATAAAAAAGCTCGCCAAACCTCCACCTGTTCGTTTGTCTGAGGCTCGAGCGTACTTAAATTTTATGCGACGAGCACTCGCTTCCTCCCTTTCTCATCTCAACCTTTTCTTACTCCCTTCATTAATACTTCAAAGATGTTCGACATCAGTAACGGTAATTTCATTTCTGATTCATATAAATCTTGTATTTTGAACTTACTGTTAAAAATGTTTAGGATTTTAGGGATCATTCATAAAATAGTGATAGTATTGCAGACGTAATCCCTGATTACTTCATTTATAAATTTCAAAGCTGTTATTATGATATACACTACCGTCGGAAATTGTCGGTACGCCTGTTTTTTAGCAGTTGCTTAAAGTTCTCTAATTTTTATAATATTTAATTGAACGTAAATATTAATTATTTTTGAAAGCGCTTGGTCTCATTTAAAAGATAAATTTTCATAGTTTTTGTGTATGGTGTTCAGATATTTAAAAAAATTTTTTCCTAGCTTCTGACATAGGCTCAAACTTGTACGGAAAAGTCGTAAAAATTGAAATATCTACAGTTATTTACAAGAATTTTTTTAAAATAAAAATGTACCATATTTTAATCAAATGTAGTAAAATCTATTAAAATATTCATTTGTTGTTTTCTTTATCCACGTATGGAGCACAATCTTCATTTGAAAATTTACGAGATTTTCCGTACAAGTTTGAGCCTATAGCAGAAGCTAGGAAAATAATTTCAAAAATATTTGAATAGCGTACACAAAAACTATAAAAATTTATCTATAAATGAGACCAAGGGCTTTTAAAAATAAAAAATATTTTCGGAGTTATTAACATTTTTGGAAACATCGAAATTTGAGATTTTTTGTGCAACATCTTTTTATAAAATACAGATTTTAACTTCCCCTTTGGCTTATTAGACGCAGAATTTTATTAGCTTTCGTACAGTATTTTGCTTCCTCTTTTTATAATGTTGAGGGGAGGGATCGGAATTGTATCACGTATTTTTCAAGGCGGGTCTAATAAATATCACGACTTCTCATGATGGAGAGGAGGGGGGCAAAAAAGACGAAAAAAAATATTACGAATTTTGTGAATGACCCGACTTACCACAGTTATGAATCTTGCGGTAAGACAAACACTTCCGAAATGAAACATATCGTTGGCTTAGTTCCAAACGAGATTGATCCGAGAAATGAATTTCACCTCAAAATAAACAGTCTGAACACCATATTAAAAAACCTCTGTAAAATGAAGTGGTTTAAATTAAAGAAAAGGTGATAATCTATCCGTTATACAGAAATAAAATGTTTGGAACGTGAGGCGCAATGTAGATAATCGCTATTAAAAATTGAAATTTATTAGCAACCACTCCATATATCACTGTGCGTAACGACGTATACATCTTCTTTCCGGGAAGAGAGGCGTGGGCGTCCACGCGAATACTTCGTTCCCCAGGGTGCTAGTAGAATTCTACATCTACACTATTATTATAAACGTGTCCACGTGGGTATACATTATACAACTGAAAATTTATACAAGCATCAGGACCATATTATATCGATGCGTAAAATGCACGTTGACAGCCTCAACAATGGCGACAAAGTTGAGAGTGTGGCGAAATGCAAGGACCGTCTCGTCGAGTGTACAATGGTCAAGTTGGTGAGCTGATAGGAATAGGCAGAAACGTAGGTAGTAGGTGGTAGGTGGTAGGAGCCTATAACTCCCCTTCACCGTGACGATTTCCGGCCTTGTTCGGCCATCCGCTTCGAAATCTCCGTCTCGCTCCATCACATTTGTCATATCCATAAATTTGCATTTCACGTACAGGTATCCGCGAAAATTCACATTAAGTCATCTGACTCGGAACAAAAGCGAGAATTCGAATTCCAGGACGTAATAAAACTTATCTTATTTCCCGTGGGAGGCACCGTGTAAACCTCAGCACAACTGTATACTTACATCTGTTTGTATAATGGTTTATACTTTGTTTCATATTCTGATATACAACCAGCAAGAAGTCATATAAATTAAAATTTTAAAACACGAAAGTCTATAAAGTTTGAATGTTAATTTGAATATAAAAATTGCCGTCAGTCCCTTTTGGGAGATGAAAAAATGTCATGCAAAGTTATGTACACGTTAATTAAAGCTTTGGGGGAGGGGGAGGGGGTCAACGAATATCGATAAAGAGAGGAAAATTTGCCTAACTGCTATTTTTCTATGCATCCATGCAAAAATATGCTTTTTAGTTTTACTTTAGCTTGAAAAACGGTTTTGAAATTTGAAGTATGTTTGTGAACCATGACTAAATTTTCAAGTCTATTCTCAGTCGAGAGATACGTATAATGTATTGGATATGATATGTGTATGTATATTCCGAGTTTTTGGCCGCGGGTATAATAAATGTAAACTACCGATCCATTGTGAGGAAGGTCCATTGTAAAGTTTCGTATAGGAACCCTAACTAGCCCTCAGGGAGCAGACCGAACCTTCAAGTTGACCGAGCACACACTCGATAAGGCACTCCAAATTTCAAATTCTGCAATTGATCGAGAAATCGGTATTATAATTTACTATTTAATATTCTAGTAAAGCAAAAACGGCTACACAGTAAAATGTGGTTTTGCAGAAAAAAAAAATAAAACAAGTAAACCTCTGTTCACTTCAACTGATAAGTCTTTGTTTTATAACTTCCAATGTTCACTGCATGTTTTGTCTAGACTCTTTTACGGACCCAGCTCATATTTTTTATTTTTCTTGTTTGTTTCAGGTAAGTTTCGCAGTATTTACTATATCTACAATTTCCGGCGGAAGCGTCGAAACATGAGGCCATACTAAATCGAGCGGTAAGAAAATTCTGAGAAGGTGGTAAAAGTCCCAATTTTATTGGGAAAAGAGAAAATTACGATCAGATCGTGAAACGCACTTTGAAACGAGTGACCTGGAAGTAGAGGGTCGTAAATTGCTCAACGTTACTCGTGCGAGAGATATCGTTAGTGTGACATTTATTACTATTTTGGAAAGCATTTTTACTGCCTCGAAAATTTAATTTGACAGTTTCAGAAAGATATTGATGATGATTTGGAAGCTTAATGGGTCGTTTGTTTGATTAAAATTTCTCATTTTGTAACTTAAAGAGAGAATGTGTATGACATAGTACATACACGTTCTCTGTGTTCATCTGTGAGGTTGGATTAAAGCTAATTAAATTGGAAGGGATCAGATGATGGACAAGATTGTAAGGAATCATGACAAGGAATCATGACAAGGAATCATGACGAGGAATCATGACAAGGAATATTCTTGATATGAAATTACAACATCCGAGCACAAATACCTGTCGGTATTGATTGTTTCCATAGATCCTCGCTTGCGGCAAATCTTGATTCTAGATAGCTATGGTCTAGCTGTTAGTAGTAAACTAAGTACTAATGCCCACCTTGCTGTTAACACTGTTATACAAGGGTATATACACTGGAAACCCACAACTCATTCTAGCCGTGGTATGCTTAACACGCTCCAGTTGCTGTTTAATCTAATTACTTGGTACTAAAGTTTCCTCACCAGGTGATCTACACTTTCCGCATTGTTATCGTCCAGCGACGAGTGTCTACTGTCTCTATGCACTTATCTAGCGCGGAGATTTAATCAGGAATATCAAGTTGCCACTCTGGTCAAACTTCGTACATCCGGTTAAGATTTGTTTGCTATCATTTCTTTCCATTAGAATTTTTTATATTTTTAAAATTAAAAAAAAACACTTGAAATAAATAACAATTTTTTTTCCCTTAAAATCTTTTATTTTCTTCTGAAATTCTTAAAAGAAAACTTTAAAATCCCCTAGGATCCTTAGGAATTCCTTAAAATCATTTAAAATCTTTTGAAAACGTTTAAAATATATTAAAATCCCTTGGAATTTTTTTAAATCTCTTGAAATATCATGAAAATTCTTAAACTCTTTTGAAATCCCTGGAAATATCATAAGGATGATATCATTATGATTTATATTTTTTCCTAAAACTAGTCCATTTACCTCCGTCTGTTCAAAACTGAGGTAAATGGCCTAGTTTTAAGAAAAAATATTTATTATTGCGAACTTAAAGTTGGGGAAACTAAATTTGCTCTTATGCTAGACGGTGTGCCTGAACCAACTTTTAAACCAAGGTCATAGCACATCAAATTTTCTTTTTTAGTTCAATTTAGGGGTTCAAAAATGTGCGCCAAAAAATGTTGAGCCAAATCGCCAGAGCCGTTTTTGAGAAATGTGTTTTTTATGGGTTAAAAATAAAAATTTGATACATTTTCATTTTTTTCACTTTATTTAACGAAATAAGGTAAATAAATATATCAGTCTATATCAACACTGAAACAAAAAATAATTTATAAATAAAAAATATAATAAATAAATTATTTTTTGTTTCAGTATTGATATGGTCTGATATTATATTTATTTACCATATTTCGTTAAATAAAGTGAAAAAAATGATAATGCAACACATTTTTTTGAAAATTTTTATTTTTAACCCATACAAAACACTTTTTTCAAAAACGGCTCTGGGGATTTGGCTCAAAATTTTTTTGCGCACTATTTTTGAGCCCCTAAATCGAACTAAAATCACTTGAAATATTTTGAAATCCACTGCAATTCCTTACGCTGCCACTTGATATCTCTTAAAAGCTCTTAAAATCCCTTAAAATCACTTAAAATCTCATGAAATCCTTAGGCTTTGTTGAAATTTTGTAAAATCTATAGAAATCTCTGGAAAATACTTTTGATCTCTATTTTGAACTCTTTTTAAAAATACCTTGAAATTCCTTAGTCATTTGAAATCTCTTAAAATCTCGGGCAACATTGGGTAAATTTCAGCTAGTACGATATTAATCATTGAAATGTTGATGTTTAAAATTTAATTTACAGACAATATAGACACAAACACTTTAAACACTGTAAGGAGTATACTGAATTCTCATGCAAAGATCGATAGTAAAATATTCACTTTATTAACACTTGCTATAAATATTACTATAAATAATACTACATATAAATAACTTACAGACCAGGATACTTCGATTTGTTTTCTCACAATGACTTATTTAAAAGGAGTGGTAGCTGCTTTGAATAATGACTCTATTAAGTATACAGAGTGCAGTTGTAAGATTTTGCAGTCTGCTCAACGGCGAGAAACGGGTACTAAACTTATAATGTAATTAATGTTCCCATTAGGGGATAATACAATTTATAGCGCATTTATAATCGCTTTTAATAAGCTTTTTTCCTCTCTCCTCAAAGAGCAGCTCGATTTCTCTCTTGTAGCCAGAGTATAAAATTTAGTAGTAAACTTGTGAAAATCAAATATCATCTTTTGGTCCTATGACACGCTTTACGACGAACCTGCGTCAAAAAGGAGAGTCGAGAGATCGTAAACACAATTAGCGTCTTGTTAAAACCGCACTGACCCTAGGTTTTTTATTCCCTCTTTCTTTGTATTTAGCGAAATTTAAAGGCCATAATGCCACGCCTAATTCCCTTAATTAAAATTCTCAATGGCCCGAGCCACACACGTTGGAGAGACTTTAAAGCTCGCTTTAAAGTAATTCTACGCACATCTTTATTATCTTTTATCTTCTTCGCAACCTATTGGGGTTTAAAATTGTCAGCCAAAAATATTGTATATCATTTTATACGTATATTTTTTTATGAACTGATAATTTAGTTGTCTGACTAGAAAAAGGACTTTTTTATCTTGACTTGAAAAATGTGGTTCTTAAGACTCTTTTCATTCTTTACCTTCCCGTAAAAAGCAGAAGGTCTTCATCCGCCTTTCAGCTTTATCTATTTCGAATAGCTAACATGCACTAACCGCCATCGAGCAATCGAAAGTGTCAAATTTATCTGGAATGCGTTACATGCCGTAAAAGCGCTTCGAGTTATTTTTTTTTTCTTTTTGTAGTGGCGGTTGAGCGATTGTCCGATAAGCCTTCCGGCCTGTAACGTTTTGTATCGGTGGCTGTTCTGGTAGCCCGAAACAACGAGTCTATAGTTATATCGTGGCTTGAAAGCCGATTAGCCTCGAGTATTCCAGCTTTTTCACAATTCCAGTTCCACTCTGTTGTTAATCGTGTTCAAATTCAATGAAATGTTTGTAGAAATTAGTTCGGTTTGGAAAATCCAGAGTATCGTTTTACTCATCCTATAATAAAATCCATTCTATAAAAAAACCCTAGTTGTATTAATCTAGTTGTAAACCCTATCTATATTAATGATTTTAGGATGTGTCTGTAAAATTTCTGGTATTATGTCTCGTTTAGAAAATGTATGCCTCGAAAAACTGGTACGTTTAACAAATAAGCATGGGTGGGAGGAGCCTTGTAATCATGAAACGATCGACTTTCCAAATTCCGAAGGGAGGAATTCGAGTTATTCGACTGTTATCAGAGTTTCCCCACGTGCGTGTATTAAATTTTCAGAAAATAGCCACTCCATTGAATTTTAATGGAAGTAACATAACGCAATCCATAGGCGATCGTTATTTACAGTTATCGCTTCGTATTTTGGTAAACTATTTGAATCCCATTGACCGGAAGTTGCTGCCTATAACAGAATCTTTGCGAAGTAAGCGCTTGACCTATTTTCTGCGTTTTCCATTTTCCACTCCGGCAAAGATATTTCCTTTAAAACCTTTTAAATTCATCGGTTTATAAATATTTATAAACGTTTCTGTAGGATGCTAACTTCTTGCTATTTGAAAATATTTTCGACATAAAAAGTGTTTGAGCAAGGTTCTGAAATGGCACACTCGAAAGGTAATAAATCTTTTAAGCTGTTGTTTGTAATGAAGAGGAAAAAGGTGCATTTAGCACATGGATTTTGCTCGTTTTTTGTACAAGTGCACACAGACTTGTAGCCCAGGGGTGCCATTAATTTCCAGTTAACGCGAATGCGCTTATTAGAGGTCGTAAAGCATGCATCGTAATCTCTCTCCAAATAAAAAGGAGTTATTTTCGAGTGTGTCTAACCGTTTTGCAGGTAAAAAAGATGAAGTAACTCGCGGCGGCAGCGGTCTTCATGGTTCGCGTTTAATCGGTTCGTCGACTTGGGTCTGTGTTCGACAGTCCTGCAATTCCGTGCGGAAATAATTACAAAGAAATTGCTGGATGGACCAACGATAATGGGGAGCGAAGCCGTAAATCGTCATCTCGACTTACCGGTATTATTCATCCGATAACGACGCGAGTGTTATACACTTGGTTTCGTAACGAGTTCCCCGAGAGTGGAACCTGAATTGCTTCTGTTTTCATTCTAAAAACCTCTTTCCAATGGTAACTTGAGATGGCGACTGTTGTAGAAGGAATGCACTGCGAAATTCGATACACTCACCCAGATTCGAATTAACCAAATCCCAACTGAGAATCCGACTAGCTTTCTCCTCGATCCCTTTTACTACTTCCTACTTACAAATGGATTAGAATGTGGATTTTATCGATTCACTCTTGTAACTCTAGAACCACTGTTTTTAATCCCTCGTCGTTCTAAAAGGCAAATCATTTTAAAAGCTGCTCAAACTTTTAAGGTTCTTTTTTCCAAGAAAAAACAATTTAAAAAAAAAAAATACATTTTAGTATTGAGTACTCGGAATTCTTTAACTTTTATTTTTGGAATATATATATATTTATTGTGGTTGTTGAGGGTGTTTCCCTAAGTCAGGGACTTTAAAAAGTTGGTATTTTTGGAAGACAATAAAGCACATGAAATTACCATAAGATTACGAAGACGGTCTTTACTTTCTCACAGAGCTTGGCTTCCACTCGTTCGTACTCATGGAGACTTACAAGACATCTCCAGTCTTAAAGTGCCGAGAGCTGCATTATATTTTTGGAGACGACGGAAGCTCCCGAGACCAAGTGTGTCTATGAATCTTTTAACACCTTGCCTTTTCGTGGTAATTGCGAAGGATAGCCGGTAGTTAGCGTCCGCACGTGAAGCTAACCGTTCTTCATTTAATTGGCTAGTTAGTGTCCATGGTGATATTGCAAGACAAAAAAAAAAAAAGAAAAAAGAAAAGGAAATCCTTTAAACTAAAATCTTTTACATCTTCCAAATGAAAAATCGAATATTTACTTATCTATTTATCTTCCTAGATTAATATTCATAAAAAAAATGAAAATTCGCTCTCTCTGATAAAAGAAAGTGGTTTCCTCTTAATTTCAAAGGATTGAGGCAGAATTTTCCGAGGCGAATTTACTTTCCTCTCAAGAGATGTGTCCCCTCGTTAGATCTCATTAGATACGAGAAACGTTCATTAAAGGAGATGGTAGCTCACAATTTAATTAAAAAGTTGAAGATTAAACATTCTTGAAAAACTCTTATGAGCGTAAAATTTCAAATAGATCATTTATTTAATGAAAAATTAAATTTGTGATTTTAATAAACTCTCTTTTCTTATCACAATTAAGTGCATTTTCACTTGACTTGAGTTAGCTGAATCAGAAAATGGAAATATAAATATTTAATCAGAGTTCTCGGGAGAGCAATCACTCTCTAAAAGGTTTTCCTTCGTTGACTATTTTTCTGGCCTGCCAAGACCTGGTAAAAAAAAAGGGTAGTGGAAAAGGAGACGATTTTTCTTGGTAGACAAAATACAAAGATTTCCTGGCTCTTAGGAGATGATGGTAAGAGCATTTAACAAAGGGAGAATGCGAAAGAGGATATAGAAATAACCCCACCATTACCACACAGTTTATCGTGACGACCGGGAACATGAAATGGAAGAACAACGCATCCCTCTCGCGTGCATTAAAAGCAACGCATCCCGTTTCTCGCAGTGTTGTTTTCTCAAGAGGGAGCAATTTGAAGGGTAATTTAAGCGTTTCTACAAAAACAATTGCAATTACTTCAAATCCTTTCCATTGTACTTAAAAAATAACAGGCAAGAAACATTTCGAAGAATATTAAAAGACCAATCAATTTTTCATTTTATTTTTTTAGTCTAATTTTCGAAACTAGAATTTTCTTAAATTTCTTGATATCCTTTAAAAAAACTTTTAAATCTCCTAGAATTTCTAGTAATTCCTTTAAAAGATTTTTAATCTTTTGAAATTGTGTGAAATATATTTAAATTCCTTAAAATCTCTTGAAATTCTTTTAAATTCTCTATTGAAATTTCTTACACTCATTTGACATCCCTGGAAATTTTATTATTATTATTATTATTATTATTATTATTCAGAAAGGTTTACATTTTTATACACTTTTCACACATAAAATTGTTTTCTTTGAAATCTTCTCTGATATAATTCGCACATTCTGTAAAATTTGTATGAATTATTCTTTTTAGCAAAATCTTCGTATTTTACTTCAAAAGTTCCCCATTCTGTGTAGAAATGTCTAAATTTGGCCCAGATCAGGAATGAAACACATGGTCCAACCGGGCCCCGACCGGAAATCGGGATTTCAGGCCTGGGCCCGATCGGGACGTGTATTTCATCCCCAGCTTGAAACTCTAGTTCCCCGATCTGGGCCCGGTCAGGGCCACAGCAAAATTTCTACACGGAATCTCTAAGGTCGAATAAAAAAAACTAAAACATAATGTAAAATCTCCACAACTCTTTTTAACTTCTTTAAAAACCCATTGAAATTCCTTAAAATCACTTGAAACGTTTTAAAATCCCGGGCAATGCCGCATTTTCTGCTAGTAATTTAATAAGGCTTTTATTTATGTAGAGTCTACTTTTCATCAAATTGTTTTGAAAACTTAATGACGTTAAGTTTACGACAGTAATTTATTAAACGAGTTCTGTAATCTTTTTTCATTTATAATGAAAAATTGAAGTAGATTCAAAAGGTTGATAAAACTTGGGTCATGTGCTTTGATTTTTCTCTTTTGAATGATGATTTTGAAACTAACGAATGGGTAGAAATATAAGCATCTCTTGGAAGCGGGAGATAGGGATATGTAGAGGTAGAGATGGAAAACAGATTCGTTCGTAAGTACCCTTAGTACATTGCATGGTTGAGAGTGGAGGCGTGGATGGGGGACGGTGTACCGATGCTTTAATTACCGGCAATTACCGGTGCCTAATCAATTACGTTAACGCAATCTGCTCGCATACTATCGGCTGACCAGGTGCCGTAATTGCAGTCGCCTCCAAAATGTCTATGTGTGTACATATATCAAGCGACATGCCCGCGAGAGAGAAAATCTGTCCACACCACAGGATCGGACTGCCCCTTTTGCGTTTTACCATTTTGTGGTCGACTATAAATTCCTCACTCGGCTATACAAGGGCCAGCCGACAATCTGCAGAAATAAAAATTTAACGCCGTCTTTAACTCAAGAACCGATGAAACCGGTTTTTATCAGCCGTAATTCTAATGGTTTTTCAAAAAATTCTAGGTGGTCATTTTTCTCTATAAAATGTCGATTCTAGGGGTCGAGTCGCCCTTTTGAGATTGACTATAATTTTAACAACAGAGAGACATTTACTCGGAACTTGTTTTAGTTTCAATAAAAATTACTGCATGAATATTTTCATCGCTGGTTATAAATGGAGGGGCGGAAGTTATTTTTTTGCGCATGGAGTGCAGTTAGGTCGATTGGGAACAATATTGGAGGAACGAAATTGTTAGAAAATGAAGTCACCATAAAAGGTCGAGTTTTTCGAAGCGAATCATGTAGCGTTCGAAGCGAATCATGTAGCGTTCGAAGCCACAGGAAGGTTTTACAACCTACTCTCTTCGCAGTTTATGGAACACAATATGCCCTATGGGCAGCGGCTTCAGCTCGCAGTAATAAGTATAAAGCAATTACGATGGTATTGTACTCATTGCCCGAAGCTCGTGCAGTGTCGAAGTCATCGATCGGTCGATCGATTGAGTGGAGGCTATTAATTATCTCAGATTGGTTCCAACCAATGAAGACTCGACCTAAAAAAAGCATACGAAACACTTTTGTTGCCGCCCATTTTGATTAGGTTCATTTATTTCTCCTACGCCAATTCTCGTATCATTACGATCATGTCTATCCCATTAACGCCTGAATGTTTTGTAATTGAAGACAATGTTTCGCGAATTTTAAACATTTGAAAAAAAACAATCAAGTAATATGTCTTCTTGATTTAGAGAGACATTTTAATTATGGGGAGAAGAAGCTCCTCACGTTTTTACAAGTTGTCCAGTCCACTACCACATAATGAATACTTGGGAAGTCAGAGATGTTCTATCAGGTTTTTATTATCTACTCGAGATGGTGCATCAATGGAAGCTGGTTTCCAAGATCGTGGTTGGGGTAGGGTTATAAGGCAGTGATATAAGAGAGGTCTTCTAAAATGTTCCTAGTTTCTTGAAAAAAGTCGTTCCTTGTAAAAGGGACGACATCGGTGGCTCTTCTAATCCCTCTTCACACTCGTTGATTCGTTTGGAGTGACACCCGGTGGCTTAGCCCTTAACTCAATGTTGCTTTCAGACGAAATTCTTGTACCAAACGCCATCACCGTGGATCAAGCTTCCGAAACTCTCGTTTCCCCTCCCATGTCTCATGTTCCTTAAACCGACAGCAATTCCCTCGCTACTGAAAATGCAGAGTTTATGAGAAACTTCCTGTAAAAGTTTCTTTAAAAGGGGAGTACCGAATTTATTAGGGATTACGATCTAAATAATTGTGTTATAAATTCTGGTACCTTGTTTCACTCCGAAGAGATTTCTTTTTGGTGCATCAAAGTTTATTTTTGGAAAATGTGCAGTTAAAATTTCTGAGACTGTTAGATCTTGTCATGTAATGTGTTGTGCATAGATTTAGATAAATTCGATTAAATCCTCTGGAAACACTCTCTACTCGATTTTATGCAGCTCGTAAAATAGTAGCTATATGTGTATAAAACACATAGAATTTCAATGAAGAGAGTGTATCACGTACATCTCGCAGCTAAAGCTAGTTCGTGGGTGCAAAACAATGTGACTGTTGAGAAGGTTGAGTGCCTGGAGTCCTAAAGCTGAAGTTTTTACATTCGGAACGTTTTACCTGCTGTGGCCTTTTTTACAACATTCGTATGCGAATCGTGTGCGATCGTAACCCACGAAAACGACGATGCACCTAATTGCAAAGTGACCTACATCGTCGGTTCACAACCCAAATGTCCCATCCTGGCAGTAAAAGACCAGAATCAACGTTTTAAAGAGAGGAAGTGTCTAAATTTTGGTAACAAAAGGTCCTGCAATAAAAGATGTGTCTGGAATCTGAAGCTTGACAATATAAAAATAAAGATTTTAAATGCCCGAATTCACATACTCTTCAATAGATAATTTACAGCAAGAGAAATTATTACTCTATGTTATTCCGCAGTCTGTGTTATTCTATCGCAATTACCAATTTGTAAAGCAAACGCAGTGCTGAGTCTAGTCTGATCCGAATGGCCTTTGATCCCGGAAAGCTTATTTAGAAAAGGAATGCCTTCCTCTCCAATCGAGTACCGAACGTGCAGCAAAATGTATTATTGGAGAAGGTAAATTATTGTAATTACCGTTGCTGACGACCTCAAAGAAGAGTTTTTATTTGCGAGATGAAAAATTGCTGTTAAAGAAAGAAGTATTATTAGTTTGCTGATAATCGCAATGCGGGCTTTGAACTGATATAATATTTACCTTCTTACGCGAGATGACACTTTTGATACATTTTTACTACTTTAAGTATCATTTCTTACTCAGTAATACTTTATTAGGACTCTCTCTTTCTATTTCACGGCCAGTGCTTGTGTCCCTTTAAAATTTAGAGGTGCGGTACTGGAAGGTGAATATCTTGCAGATTGGAATTTTCATTTGAGTATAGTAAAAGGAGTCTTCTTGTGTTTGAAGTAATTGTAATCAGTAGTTCCTCTTTCTCACGCAGACAAGAGCGGTGGCAATGTCGTTATGGGATTGGTGAGATGGTTTTTACCATCGTGTTAAGAGATAAGCGATAAGCGCTTATTATTGCTCGCCGGGAGGTGAGACTTACAATACCGGCTCTTTCACGCGCAATGACGTGGACGAGCGGGACTCGATGGCGCGAAAGAGCCACATTTATCCTATCAAAAATGAGCTCGAGCACCTAGATCGTTAGTCAACCTTCAAGCAGTTTCAGCAATCACTTTCATTTCCCCATAATTAAGCGATATTTTATTTTAAACGATTCCAGGTTCCAGAGCCTCGCATTTGAGTTTCCTTAAGGGGGTCAGTCCCTCTAGAGCCCGAAAAAAAGGTGCTTTTTGGGAATTTTTTTTTTTTTCTTATAAAAAAACAACATAGACAATCAATCTTTCAGAGTTATTTTCATCAACTTTCGAACTATGTTTAAAAAAAAAGACACGAAAATGTTCCAAAATGGCAGAGTAAACCATGGTGCACTGGAATGTCTCGCCGCCGAAGTAGTAGGACTGCGTACATAATAGCGTTCATAATTCTCAACTTAGACTGAACTCTCTGTGATTTTCTTAATTTGTATACTTTTTTACTCTATATGAACCAAAAAAAGCGAATTAAAACCGATTATTAATGAAAATTTTCACTGTTCTAACCAAAAATACGATTTTTGATAAAAATTTTTTAAATATTTGTGCTGATTAAAATATTAAAAATGAATAAAGTCATTTATATCTTTGGTTCACATAGAGTAGTTTTCAATACTGTACAAAATGAGAGTTGAACGAAGTCAATCGGTGGAACAGTTTTTGAGAAATCGTGTACGCAGTTTGCGAAAATATGGTTTTGAGAAAACAGGCCTCAAAGATTCGATAGATAATATTATAATAATATTATTCAAATACAAAAAAAAAAATTACATGATTTCCATTTGAAATTCAACAATTTTAGGCCCTACAAATTAAACTCTTGTCAATTTCAAGGCAAATATATAAAATTTTGAACAATTTTCAGGAATTTTAATGGTTTTCATGAGATCTCATCGCGTTTTAAATAATTTTAAGGAATTTCAAGGGATTTTACGAAAGTTTTTGGAGTTTCATGGAATTTTAAGGGATTTAACGAGATTTTGTGGGATTTAAGGTAGTTATAAGGAAATATCAAGTGATTTTTCGAAATTTAAAGGAATTTCAGGAGATTTTATAGGATTTTAAAGATATTTAATGGGATTTTACAAAACTTATTGATATTTTATAAAATGTAAAGGATTTTCGCGGAATTTTTAGTAATTCTAAGCAATTATACGGAATTAGGATATTATGGAATTTTAAGGACTTTTAGTGGTTTTAAGGAGATTTCATGATATTTTAGTTTATTTCAAGGGATTTTACGTAATTTTACGAAATTTTTTGGAATTTTACAAAAATGCTATATAATTTTATGATAGTTCGTGGAATTTTAAGTAATTTTAACGACTTTTGAAAGAACTCAAGGGATATCACAAAATTTGAAGAGATTTCACGAGATTTCATGGGATTTTATGTACTTTTACACGATTTCTAAAAATATTATGAGATTTCATCAGACTATGTGATTTTAAGGAATTTTAATGTATTTTACGAAATTGGCGGAATTTTGCGAAATTTCTTGGTATTGTAAGGAATTTTATGGGATTTCATGAGTCCTGGAAATAAATTTATTGGAATATTGTGTTTTATTTTAAAATATGATATGTAATAATAATGGGAGACTGGAGGGCAGGAAATCATTAAGAAAGGATTGCATTTGAAGAACTCGTCGTCGCAGAAACACTGAAAAATAAAAGGTTCTGTGCCCAGACAATTTGTCATTATGTTACGCATCGACTAGGGATGGCAATGTAGCCCTGGAGTCACTATGAAACAGGTCCAATTGGATCCCGACCATTGGCTGGTAACAGGGTCGAGGTACCGATAACATCTCTTAATGTATTCGTCCACATTCTCTCCTTTTCTCTTTCCATCTTTCTCTCTCTTTCTTTCTCTCTCTTTCTCTTCTTATCCAGGAGATAAGTCTTCACTGTCCCTCGTAACTTGTTCATCGTCGATAAGCCTGGTAGTCGCGATCATCGCAGTTGATCAAATTAGATATATGTATTCCAAATACCCTCACCAAAGTCATCTTATTTTTCTCACATTCTATCCTTCGGACAAATCATCTCATGGATCAACAAACAATTTGTTATCAAGATTTCTACCATTCATATTAATTATGATCTACGACACTCTGGAAAATGAACAATTGTATATGGGAAATGACAATTGTATAGCAACCTTTTGTGTATGTAAATATGAAAGCAAGTCATGAATTTAGTAAGAGACTTTTATGTGAAGTTGACTTTGGATTTAAACGTTTTCGAGTCAGTAAGAGTTAGTAACGTCGTCAGGAGGTTTCCAATTCTAACCAGTGAGTTTATAAATTGATGTGAGTTATATTATGACCCTCTCTAATTCGTAAATGCACGTAGGTAGATATTGCGTGATATCGTCGCGAGATACGACTACCTAAACCGATAAGAGACACGTTCCTGTATCGATGGACAAGCCTTTCTTATCGAGTTGAGTACAGGTACAAGCATTATTATCGGATTACTGCGGAGGTAGATGAACACTATTTAATGACTCAATTTTCCCCATCGACTTTTCAGATCAAGCGTGTAATTATCCTGTTGGGAGCGGTGTCCAATCGACCACACGACAGACCATAAATTCTAATCGTCTCCCATACAAAAGAACCCACAAATTATCCCAAATTTGCTTAACTCGAATTGATTCAGTTGTAAGATGATATTGCTATTTGTGTCGTCGGAACTTAAGTAGTACAAGTCAATGTGATTAGAGAAGAATACTAAGAAGAATTTTACTGACTATTCAAATTTGTTATTATTGGCTAAAGACCTATACTTTTGCAATAAAATAGCACTGACAACGTGTAAAGAAAGGAGCTTCATGCCAAACTGCCCTGAAATAATAGCTAGAGCCGCGAACCCCATAACTTGTATTGAATTTATTGACACAATCAAATGCGCGTAATAAAATTGTAAACTCGCAAACTGAACCCCAGGGGCTTACTTTATAAGGCCCATGGTTGCTTATGTAGACGCAAATAACGTGTCTCTAATGTTCATATAGATACACCAGAATCGAATTTTAATATTATAAATCTCACAGATAATAAATGTTGCATTGTGAAAAAGGTCGTGGACAAATAAGAGCCTGAAGCGAAAAAATGATGATGGAATAAATTTCATGAATGAAAAGATTCGTTAAATTTTAATTAACGGTAAAAGCTTATTTCATTTCGATTGCACTCGAGTTGGTATTTATGCCCTGGGGATTAATTTGCAGTTATAAAGGTGGAAGGAATTTCGACGACCCGACGAACCTCGTCTCGTTGGTCGCGAAGCGCCCAGTTAGGATATCGGAATACAATCTCGAGAAGTTTTCTTTTTTCTTCCCTATCAGCCGGAAGAATCGATGAATATCCCGAGGACCTACCGCTGCGTACACGATGCCTGCACCGCATTTTATAGCGTATGCACGCCGACGAGCGGCCGCGTCGTTGCTAACGCACAAGATACTGTTGTAAAACTTCAGAGTCGTAAAACGTACTCCACGTTCGTTCACAAACACCGCACGAGTACTTTTACTTTAGCTTTTGGCTTCTGCCTGAAGCTAACTTACACCCTGCAGACATGACGATTTTCTTTAGATATTGCTACGTAGTCAAAAGTAAAGTTCCACAAATACAACT
>JAUESH010000024.1:6895099-6925946 GCA_032275165.1 Synergus magnus
TTTAAGATGTCTTGAAATTTTGTGAAATTTATAAAAATCTCTGAAAAATCCATTTGATAAATTTATTTTATAGGTACCTGATATATTTTTAAATTTGGATGATTCTAGCCTACTAGAATTTGTAGTATATATTACTGACAATATATCCTGCAATATGATAAAGATAAAGAATTCAATTTTAAAAACTATATAATTCCACTATAACTGACCAAAAGTGTCGAAAATTGACGTTTTTCTTAACTTAAACCTCCTCTAAAATCTTCGAAAGCAGTATTAAAAATCTGGTAAAATCACGCGTTTTCCAGCAAAATATAAGCTTCAAAATGAGATAAAGAAACTTTAAAAATCTCTATTTTTTAGTGAGTTATGACCAACGATATGTACACATGTTTTTTTAGAAATATGAGAAATTCAAGATTTTTTAGCTTTTGTCTGCTTTTTTTTCTGTAACTTACTTTTCTGACATCTTTCTGCTATGAAGTAGTTAGTTGATAAAACTTCATAGCTATTTTCATGTTTTGAATCTAATTTTTTTAATCCTTCTAAAAACACTTCAAATAACTAGCATTTTTTGAAATCCCATCTTATTGCCTACTAAAATATCTTGAAATCCTTCAAAATCATTCAAAATTCTTTAAAGTCACATAAAATTTTCTTGAAATTTCATGAAATTTTCAAAAATCCTAAAATCCCTTAAAGTCGCTAGAAATCTCTTAGAATTCCGGGCAACGCCGGGTAAGTTTCTGCTAGTCTTAATATAAAAAGTGGATTTTTGCAGGATTGGATGGAGAATAGCATCATTGTCTTGGGCATTGTTTCGGACTTTTTATCGACTGAAAGCCTTGAAAGATGTGGCGGTTCCGTTGCGAATCCGATCGCGACATGGTTCGATCGTAATGCGATTAGATTCGCGTCCGAGCGACATATGGTCGAGAATGCTCGCTTGTGTTTGTACAAACGACGTGATGGACGATTGTACAGAGCCGAGTGCGCACATACGTGCCGTTCCCGACAGGACATCTTTGTATACACGACCGTCGATACCGATTCGTTTGTGTTAGTTAACGATTGTAGTACCTTCACATATATAATATATCTATATACATATATATAGTAATAGTAATGTCGCACGGAAATTTCTCGGAAGGGCAGACGATAGAATACCTAAAGGTTCGTGCGCGAATCGATACCAGCACTTAGGATAACACGCCACATCCATCTAGAGAAGTGCAGATCGTTGCGCGTATATGCAAGTCCGATTCACGTTAAGATTTCTCGATAAACGGTAGTTTAGAGTTAGTTTAGTGTTAGTTTGAAATTTTCCACCTAATGGTTGGATGCTGGCAATTTTATTTCCCTAGTGCATTAAAAGCTTACGATGCTTTCAATCTTGGAAGCTTTTAAATTTTTCCAGCATGGATTCAGGTCAGATTTTGCTTGGTTTCTAGATTACGTCTTACACTTCATGCTTTGCTGGGCTCATGCAAACTTTATACAATGTCCTCTTTCGGCGCTGTAGTGTGTGATGCTCTCTCGAAAAATTGTAACGTGGAACGGAACACAGGTGCACCCTATTTCCGAAATAAAAAAAAAATAATATCGCAGAGAAGAATGAACGAAAGTCGTTTGATTGATGCCCGTTCGTTTCCTGAATTTGAATCCAACTGAACGGAATACTCGTGTCAATATTTGCTCGCTCGAGCGAAATTATTCGGCATGGATGTAACTTGCGCGTTTCCAAATGACCGATGGCCCAATCGTTTCAAAAAATTTTTTATAGAATGAGAGATGCGTGTATAAGTAAATATATGGGTATAGGTTTGTGATGATGATAGTGATACAAGGGAAATACTAATACTGAACCAATTTTTTGTATATTTGGATCAAACTGCAGAATTTATTACATCCATCAGTAAAGTAATCAGTAGTCATTTTTCCTCTCTGACTTTTATTCTTGTATCTACTTTTTTTATCGTCTATCCTCTTTTGCTTCATTTGATATTTCTCAAGTCTTGTTTTCTCTCAGTGTCTTTTTTCTTTGACGCGGGTTGACGAGATACCAGATTCGAATACAGGAGCTGAAATGTTGGGCGATAAGACTAAGCCTACCAAGGCGACAGATACGCGAGTATCGCAGCAAGAGAAGCACGCGAGAAGGCGAGATTGCAATTTATTGCAATCAGTGTCGCGCGTGTCTGGGTACCAAAAGGTTCGCGAAGAGCTCAAGAGAAGATTAGAAGGGACTAGAACCAGCTTTACATTTCGGTATCCGCTTCCTCGAAATCGACTAGGTCAAAAAACCTCTAAGAATTTAAAATCTTTTTTTGCACAATTAAACTGAAAATAATTGAAAAAACGGCATAACTCAAAGAAACGAGAAAAAGTGAAGCAATGAATGTCGAACACAGTCTCGAAAATTTGCGAAAATATACGACCTGTCTTGGACTAAGAACGACCGATAGCTCTCCTTAAACGGGTTAAGTACCGTAAGGACTGGAATCGTAAATTGAAGTTATCTCGGAGGGGTTGTTTTTTTCTAACGGCCCCTCTTCGGATCTAAGTGAGTAAATGCTGGATGAATAAGTAAAGGAAAAGACGTAACCCTACATCCTGGCAATACGAGGAGCGATTCTATACGTGCCATTATGGTAGGAATCGATACTCGATAATAGTCGCTTCGGAATTTCTGCCAAGCATCCGCCACCTGATTCAATTTTGTCTCCATCGGAATATTTGACCATGTTAAATATCGATCTAAAGTACGAAATTTCATATCACGACAAACACGATTTGGCTACTCAATTTAAAAGCTTTCAAACATTTTTCTTCGCGATTTGATCCTAGGTAAAAAAGAAATTGTAAGCTTTTACTCCGTGTAAGGTTTGTTGTTACAGCGACTGTTTAGACTTCTTTAGTGGGATGCTGTATTTCTACCTACGCTTTAAATCCAGTGAACCACCGATGTTTTAAGTCCGCGAGACTCTCGCAGCGGTTCGCAGACTGAAAAGGGGTCTAAATTACACGTCGTCGCTGGAGACATAATTCTCGAAGCGACACGACGGTGAACCAGTCTTACGGTCAGAGAATTCTCGTCGGATTCTTTAAAAGTTCCCGCTGACATTATCGTATTTCTGCTACAGTGAAAGCCTCGGCCTAATTACAGTAAGCAGATTTAGATTGAGTAATTTTTTATTTAAACCGACATTAATTGACTAATGATCAAGAAAAAGACATCTGAATTATTAAGAACTATAGAGAGGTTCAAAAATAGTTTTTAGTTCCTCTGAATGGCTTGACATTTATAATTGACTAGATAATTTCTACTTTTAAAGACAACGACCTAACTACTTTCATGGAAAGATTTATAAACCACTATTTTGAGAAGAAAATTGATCAAAGTGTTCCTTGTTTGAAAGCTTTAATGAAAATTGATTAGTGTATTAGTAAAAATTCCATTATTGTATTATTTTCAACTTGTCTTAAAAAAATTAATTCATCAGGTAGATACGAGCGACTCGGATGTGAATTAAATGCGAGCATTTGGAAAAGCGCAAGCTAGCTTTTACGGATGCATATAAAAGCAATTTTAAAGCGGGACAAAAGTCTATTAAAATAGTAGACAATGTCTGTGAAAATAACAGTTTTTCTCGCATCAGAAGAATCTTTCAAACGATATTTAACCAACGTTACAGAGCCCATTCATTTTCACAGAGGTATCATTTATTTCCGAGCGTGCTCAGCCGTGAATATGCTTAGCTGGTGGATTGTTGGTGTGCAATTGTGAGCTGATATAATACAATTTGGGTTAAGCCTGTTACATGAAATGTATTTTAAATATACATATTACTGAACACGGTTTGTGCAATGCGTATGAATGATTCCCCAACTCCCGCTGATACCGTTACAAAATTCACTGGTGTTGCCGTTGGGTTTGATGCATGCCAAACATTATGAAAATTAGTTCTTCCAAACGAAATTATTAAACGTCAGGACATTCACTCTGGACACATAAAAGCTTTCATGTTTAATGGTTCATTTACCGAAAGTGGTTTCATTAATGCTATATTTCTTTCCTGAATTATAAGTACATGTACCTGTTTAATAATTCTGATAGCAATGTTTTGTAGGCTGTAGATTAGTGATCATTTCGATGTTTTCATGTTTGGATGCATAAATTATAAGAAACATAAATTATGAGAGTTATATTTATAAGGGATAGATTATTCTATTTATGAGACATATGTGCTCCAGTTAAATCATATAAATTGTCGCGAAAAGGTCTGCTTTCAAATGAATCACTTCTGTCAGTAATCCTATAATATAAAAAGTGACTATCTATTAATCCATTCGAAGTCGAGTTCCATAAGTGGAACATCGTTTTATTATCGATGAAGTAAGGCTGAAGCAACTTCATTTTAACGATTTCACGGATATTTGTCATCGTAATGAATGGATCAAGTCATCGTACAGGCCATGAAGAGAATATTGAACCTTCTAAGGTTGCAAAGATACTCATATCCGAACAAAAAGAGTCATACCAGAAATTACCAAACGCAATTATCAGTTGCAAACATAATAACTAAAAAATTCGTAACGCTAATATTGTCTTAGCAATTGAGTGGGTAATTTGAATACAGGTTTTTGCATTAGACTTCAGATGTGGTTTTATGAGCACCTAACAATCTTCCTCGAAGAAGAACCTGGTTTTTGCTTATCGCTAGCCCTAATTAGTTTGTTTATGATTTTATTGCGCGTTTAATTCCAGTTGGACTGGAGTCGCAGCACGTATCGACTTTAATTTCAATACCTACGTGTACTGAATCTTGTAATTGTATAATAACGCGTTTCAATGAGCGCGCAGGGGAGATACGCGCGTTTCTTCTTATTAACTGGGATAGGAGACCTAATGTATTTATGTCGGCGTACGCGCCTACACCCACGCCTACTCGATTCGCCTACGTTTTCTTCTTACTGGATGCACAAGCTCGAGATTCTTGATTCGTAATTATCTCTCGGGAACATTGCGGAACTGACAGTGATGTTCTTGCATTCGAATAAAAGGCCAAATGTGCACACCATGTTTAAAATGTCTTTCTCACGACGTCCTACGTTCCTCTTTGCTGAATTCCAGTTTCGACATTAACGACTCGCATTAAATATTATATTGCTGCAAAAATCATCGCGGACATTACTTAAACTGCATCTGCGATGAGACAAAATTAAACTTTCCTCTGAAAAACCTATCTCTCTCAATCTGAGTTAGTAAGAATTTGACTAATTGAATTAGTAGCCTTATATTTGAATACGGCGAAACTAAATTGCTCTTGTGGTAATTATCACATACCCTTAAGAGATTTTAAAAATATTTAAGAGGCTTTAACCAATTTTAAGAGATTTCGAAAGTTGTCATGAAAGTTTGAGGGATCTCAAGAGATTTCTAGGAATGTAAAGATTTTGACAAATCCGTGATATTATTTTTTAATTTTTTTTTAAATTATGAATTAAATTTAACTAATTCAGATTAAGAGAATATTTTCACAAATAAAATAAAGAGTAATAGAGCGAACGCTGAATTTTGTTGTAAAATAAGGTTCCTGGTCAATGATCACTGAAATGACAAAATGTTCGGATATGCGCGTGGCCTGCATTTGAATTTGATATTGTTGAAACTAATCCGCGATGTTTCGGATCGAATCACTCCCGCAATTGTTCGGCACCATTGGGCGGTGTGTCCTGTTGAATAATCCAACAACATGCGGGTGTCTACATAGAATGGTGTGACCTGTAGCATTTCACCATAAATTAACAAGCGTCTATTTGAAGGCAAATATGTTCCGGGACTGCTGCCGCGTATAAATAACTTAAATTGTTCGAGCAGCTATGGTTTGTGGTGCAAAACTCCAAAGTATGAAGGTAAACCCGCTGATTGCATTAATTACCGCTTCTTGGTTCTGCATATTTATATCTCGGCCTTTTAAGAGGACGAAGTCGTTAGTCAAGCCGTTGGCTCGAGGCGGTGTAATATCGCGTCCACGCCTCGCGACGTCTCGCATAACGAGTTAAGCATTTCCACTTTTCCTAGTCGGAAGTTCTGATGTCAAATTAATATTTAAATGTCGGTAAACAAGCTCTATTCCTTACATCTAAAAATTCCGTCTTTTCAACTTCCACACTTTGAACTGACACTTTTTTTTACTTCTTTTTTGAATAGTAGTAATAATCACAAGGTGGCGACTTAGCCGGGAAACCGAGAAAGACTGGGAAATGACCCGGAATTTTATTGACCGGGAAGAAACCGGGAAATGACCGGAATTTAATTTAAAAACCGGGAGTTTACTTCTGATCGCAGATCTAGTCTGATGATTTTTCTACATTTATTGGAATAAGATTATCAAAAAATGTTCCGAAAACCCAAAATTTTGATTTATTTACTAGCAGAAATTTACCCAGTGTTGCCCGCGATTTTATTTGATTTCGTAAAATTTAGAGGAATTTTTAAGAGATTTTAAACGATTGCAAAAGATTTTAAGTGATTTTAAGGAATTTTTCTAGAGATTTCAAGATATTTCAAGTGATTAGAACCAATTCCTTGAAATTTCTTAAATTCATTTAAAATGTCTTGAAATCTCTTGAAAATCCTGAAACTGTTTTGAACTCTTTTAAAAATCTTTTGATGTTCCTTAAAATCTCTCAAAATCCGGAACAACGCCGGGTAAATTTTTGATAGTAAATAAATAAGAATAAAATGGTTTTGGGAACATTTTTTGATATTCTTAACCCAATAAATATAAAAAAGTTCGTCAAACTAAAAATCGACAATTTCAACTAATACTATACCTATGAGAGAAAGTATTTTTATTTTTTCCAGTATAAAACAAAAATGTTGCAATTTTTTGCTCTATTGTATTACAGGATGTTTAGAATGAAACCCATGAATTAAAATAAATCAGTTGATGAATCAGTTCAGTCGCTAATTGTATTTGAGAGCCTCATAGAGCAGTCGAAGTCTAAAGGTTTCGAAGCTAAAAAAATTCTAAAGTCTATAGAAAACCCGCGAGGAATGATAAATTCGCATTTGGCGAGATTGCACCGGGTGAATTCCACGTGGGTTCATCGGTGCAGTTTCTTTAATTCAAGAATGGAAATATTACGGATCGGTGGTAAAGCTTCTACCGGGTGGAAGTGATTTATACAGCGAGCGGTTTGTCGAACGATTCGTCGAGCGGAAGTGCTTCGAAATTTATAGGCGGGGACCTTCCAACTAGATTTTATCGTTTGTCAATAAAGTTCCAACGAAAGTAAGTCCTGCGCCTTTATAAAAAGGAAGTTTCTATAAAGCTCGAGTTTTCACTGAACATGGTCAGCACCATTGTTAAAAATGTGGCAAAAGGCGCGATCATTGACCACGATAAATTCGATTGCACGCGAACTTCACCCTTGGTCAGAAAATTGAATTATGATATCAAGAACAGGAGTTTTTAAAACGTGCTTGTTTTACCAAACATATAACAAGCTTACAGTCAATAAAAAGGATATTTATCAATAATCCCTCAATTCCTTTTACTCGCTCGATCATTTCTTGGCTTAGAAATTTGTCAAAAGGAAAATGGAACAATTATTGTACGTCAGGGTCAGATGGAAGCAAGAAAGGGATATTCGCAAGTCTAAACAACAGAAATCTCTTGAATTATTTAACTCGGCCAACCATCGATCATTGTATAGTCACGCGATAGTTGCCGTTGAAGGGTTTGTGATGCAGAAGCCATCTGCCGCGACTTCGAGTGGAATCGTTAGCCTCTATCATCCTATCAACCATCTATCTTCCTATATTCTCAGGTATTTTATTGACTCAAGCATCAATATTCAACTTTAATAATTGAAAGGATGTTTCCTGACAATAAATCTTGACTAGTTTCATAGAATAAGTTTAAACAAATCTTTCCTCTTTGAGTGCACATAGTCTCATTCCAGCACATATATATGAATCTCTTATAATTAAAACATCTCCCTTAATTAAAACATCCAACCGATTCATAAAATGAGAATTTTAAATTAAAATGTTCCATCACGCATGAATATGTGTAATATCAAAAAATACAAAATTCAGAGGAATATAAATGTGAGCTACAATTTTCTATTGGAATCAGCTAGCAAATCATACGCTGCAGAATAATCGAAGCCTCGTCGTAAAGGGAGGAAAATGGAAAATGTGAAGGGATGAAAAATAGTACGGGTATAGGAACAATGAATATTTCTTTTATCGACGATCGATATTTTTGCGCTATCGTAATGCAGAGACGAGTAGGCGAAGACGAGGAGGAAATTGCTATGTTTTTTTTATATTTTCTTTTATTTTTGATCCTTTTCTTCTTCGACGATACGTCGTCTGCGTCTATCATCGTCAACGTATTCCGTCTCGACTATGGAGGCGTTTTACGACAAGGGCAATTTGCATTCGACGAAGCTTAAGATGAAAGGGACTCATTCGCAATACATACATGTCCTTAACGCCTTACTGCTGAATTTTGAGGGAGAAAAAGGGGAAGGAGATGAAGAGAGTATAAGTAATTCAGCGTCCTTCCGCGCCTTCTTGCAAAACACGCGTCTTTCTCGCGTCAATGTTGTTTCGCTTTCGCGAGGGATTCCCGAGGGAGGTTGATGGTGGATTCAGCCTTTCCCCATGCGACTCACGCGTATCGACCATTTTAGTATTTTCGTCTACAGTGGCGAATAGCGTCCCCATGAACAATTCGTTTATCGGAGAGACGTCTCGCCCTAAAGAAAGGACCACGTGGACCAGTGGAAACTGAAAGAGCCGATACGACGTGACAATGAATTCGATAAATCGTCCAGACACCTCGCCAAGGGTGACGAAGCGAATAGACAATGTACATGATTTGCATTCATGTTCGGCTCTTCTGTTTATTTTCATAATGTTTTTTCTCTGCTTTTTCGCACGTGATTTGTGTCACTATTAGGTCTGAATTTCCGACAAGCACATTTTCAAACCTTTTCACTTCTTTTGACTCGTAAGAGGTCAAGCTAAGCAAAATGAAAGAACAAACTCTAAATCAAAACCTTTTAAATATAAGACAGCTTTGGAACACAAAAGCCTGAGAAATCTCCTTAAGTAAGCTATGCAAGAGCGGATTTTCAGAGTCTTTTTGTTTCTTATTTCTCTTTTCTTTCTACGTTTTTCTGCGTTTCTTTCTTTTGTGGAGAAGACAAAGTCAAATACTATACTTTTATCTGAGTTTTATTGTTGACAAGAGACTTGTAGAGATAACATTCTCAGGTAGGAAGTCTTGGTATTCTAAACTATTTTGCTTGCTCGTATCCTGTTTTCGGTATTGATTATATTACGAAGAGAGGACAGGCGAGCGTAAGCGCGGTTTACAATGCCGCATGAATTAGAAGCGCAGACATAACATAGAAATATGGATTACAGAGAAACACGGACTTGCGGTGACTAAGTTACGTCCACTGCATCGTAGACCGCAACCGGCATACTTCCCTACAATCCATATCTCCGGGTTACGACTACATTTCTGTGTTACGGCATCGCAAAGCCGAGGCTATGCACTAGCAAAGAGTATCATAAGATAGAGGTCGCTTAAATGCGAGTAATGGTGCGGAATGATAAAAAAGGTACAACTGTCTTAGCTGGATGAGAAATTGTCCTGCAAGAACAGTTTTATCTGAAGATTAAGTTTAAATGATGAGATTTTAATTGGGAATAGTGATAAGATCATCAAAATTTCAAAGATCCTCAACACAGAAAAAGTATTTAATTTTTGTAAAAAATTATTTAGGGAATGAAAGAGCTCCACCCAATTTATCGTTTCTATCATCAATATCATTTTGAATAGATCATTTTGCTTGAAATAGCCCAAGAACGATAGATTCATATGTATATGAGCCTTTTTTCTACTGCTTACATAATTCTGCGTAAATTTTAGCTAAATCATCCAACATAAGTTGTAGTAGATCAATAATAAAGACATGCCCTATTTAGAAAAGGTCTTATGAATAGCTAAAAGGCATCGTACTTAATAGGATTGACATAACCAGGAAGTTGTTACCTTTTCTACCTTAGTGATTGATGTTTATCTGTATGTTTAAGTAATGGATTGCGTGGGACAATCAAACCGTTCCATGCAATGACCAAATTTTTATTTAAGTGATTCCAAAATGAATAAAGTGAAAGAAGCGAATGGACAAGATCAAGTCCAGATATGCACGTCAGTGTAATTGGCTCTCTGAAATGTTCCAGCTCTGAGTTTATTAATAAGGTCTACTTTGAGACTTTAAAATCATCGTTTCAAGTTTTAAATAACAACAAAACGAAATTGCCTTGCATAGAGTGATTGATTTTCTCTCTAATAATGCAATCTCACTGTTACTATGCAACCCTTCGGGAATATAGCATATATTGGGGATCCCAGCAATAATTATTTGGACAAACTAATTTGTCGCAAAACAGTGTGGACGTCCCGGAGTGATGGAGTCGTGGTGGAATTTGTCCAATCATCAGACTCGCATTTTAGAGGGAAGGTATGGCGCTGTGGCGAGATTTCTATTCCAAAAAGCTGCCCCAGGCTCCGGATAGACGCTTCTAGCGCGGTGTGTCACTTCGCGTTTGTCAGGGAGCGCTGTCGGGGCCACGGGTGCCATGTCAGAGCAATCTAATTAAACTACCGATGGCCAGAGCAGCTAGAGCAGACAGGGCACACGTATCACGTCTGATTGTCTGATTTGCATATGAAGCAATGCGACTCTCGAAACCCCCACGATTATTAACGCAGCGACACGGGAAGCCTGTTCCTGGATCGCACACGTGCAAGCGCGTTGTTCCAGATAGCACTGTCCTATTAGTTTCCACTTCGTGGCATGATCTTGCAGCCTCCGATTCGTTCGTCCTGTCATCGAACATGTCTCGAACAACAAAACTTCCACGCTTTGCTTCCATTTCGATTCCAGAGGCGAAATGTCCAATCGAACTCTCTAGATCTGCTTTCTATTTAAATCAGAGCATTGCTCTTACTCTAAGTGCGCGAGCTCTTTGCTCTAACAAGGAAAGTACCCGAGGTGTCCTTCGTCGATTTTGCTCTCTCTGTGATATGTTATTGTACATTAAAAACTAACAAACACGTGTTTTTTTATGGGCGGAAAAACACTACTAGAGGGTAAAGTCCACCCCTCAAGTTTACCCCCAAAATTCGTTAAAAAATAGGGGTTGTTACACCTGATTAATTAATAATTACAGGGAAAAAATTAGTTATCGAAATTTTCCTTGACTGTCATCGACTTTGGATAGGATCAAGTTTTCAAAATATTTCATTAACGTTTTTTTAAAATTTAGTATACTTTTCAGAGAAGAATTCTAAAACAGTTTTCGACATTTTCTTTGACTCTCAGAGTGGTTGAGAGCCAAGGAATATTTCGAAAACTGTTTTAGAATTCTTTTCTGAAAAGTACTTGAGATTTTAAAACATGTTAATGAAGTATATGAAAACTCTTGTCCTATCCAAAAGTCGATGACAGTCAAGTAAAGTTTCGATAAATAATTTTTTCAATGTATGATTGATATTGAGAATAAATTATATGAAGTTTGTGTATTAAAGAGATTTTTTTTTTGTTTCAGGTAAGTTTACGAGAAGTCTGTCAATTTATTCATAAGTAGGATCTTCGCGAGCGTGAGTAACTAAAATATTTTTATACAATGATTTTAGCAAGCATATCGGAACCAAATTTTGCTGAACGTCATAAATTTGGCTTGTGGGTTTTTTTAAAGATATTTTGAAACTTTTCTCGAACTTCTTCCATTTTTTCACTTTTTAAAATATTTTTTTTTTATTTGATTTTTGCAATCCTTTTAAAAATACTTGAAATAGCTAGAAATTTTGTTAATCGTTTAAAATCTTCTTGATTCTTTTGAAATCCTTAAAAAAGACTTTAAAATTCCCTAGGGTCCCTAATAATTTCTTAAATTCTATAAAATTCCATAAAATCAAATCAAATTCCTTAAAATTCTTTAAAATCTTTCAGTCTTTTTAAATCACTTAAAATAAAATTCCTTGGAATACATTAGAATCACTTGAAATATCTTGAAATCTCTTCAAATTCCTTGCAATTTTTTATAATCACTTAAAACGTCTTGAAATCTCTTGAAAATCCTTAAACTCTCTTGAGTTCTTTTGAAATCCATTAAAATTTCTTACAATTACTGGTTATCTCTTGAAATTCCTTATTCACTTGAAATCTCTTAAAATCTCGGGCAAAGCCAGGAAAATGTCTGCTATTCTCTATAAAAATAAAGCTAAATATAAAAATATGCTATGAGCCTTTATAAAAGAGAACTAAATGAAACTATTGAGCAAGTAATAATTTTGAAATCCTTGGTCATCATAGTTAGTAGTTTTCCATTAGTATAAATTCTCGCAGTGTACTAAGTTTGCAATAGCCTGGACTATATTCAAGTTAAACAGAGGTGCCAGTATTATTAGGATACAATATAATTTTCTAAAGTTATACCTCTATACAGTGTATTATTTTGAACCTCAATTATATTTCAAGTGTATAATGAAACGCTTAATTAATGAAACAAAACTTTTTTTAAATGAGAATTTCCATAGAGCCCTTTAATTTCCGTGCAGACGAGACACAAAGGAAGAACAAAATGGAAAGAAAAGCGTAACTGACGTCAACTTTTCAGTGTGAAATCTATCGTGTGGGTATCGAATTGCTCATGCATCAAACGAGTGCGGACGTGTTTCATCTTCGACGTCGTGTACGTGAGGATGATTGAATCGCAGAGAATCCCGTTGGATTTTAATGAGATGCAGAGCGCGATCCACTGTCGCGAGACTATTAAAAGAGCACCCGAAGCTTGAAAATGTGATAGGGTGTAGTATTGTGAATTGTGATATAATTTTGTGGAGTTAGACAGACTCAACAGAAGAGAGATTCCTCGTCCTCATCCTCATCCTCGTCCTCGTCTCCCTTCACCGGGCATGGTCCCAGGGGCCACGTTCCCATACTCCGTCGCACATAATGCCAGAGTGACGCATAGATAGTCTGCATAACTGCAGTCCCAAAGCGATTTACTCCTGCGGAGGTTGTTGAGCGTCGCTCGTCCATCACCCTGGCGCGCTTCGAGAGACTGGAAGGCAACCCCTGTGGGAGGGCTGCCACCCAGAAAGACGTCGAGTTTTCATTAACCTTGCAAGATAACCCGACAGATTTCGCTCTCTCACTCTCCCTAACCCTGGTTAATGGACCTTCCTAGGTCCACCCGATTCGTAGACGACTTGAGATTTATCCGATAAGGATTAAGTTCGGGCGATAGAGGCAAAGAATTGCAAAGGACGTGCGCCAGTAGCACGTGCCGGATTCTGGAATTGAAATGAATCGCGGACATGAATAAGCATGAACAGTTATCACCTACTCGCAAGGTAATTGAAAGGGGAAAGCTTCCGCGATCTGTATTGTAAATTTTATGTTTACAATCAAAAGGATTGCTGGCCATTTGCAGAAAATTAATCGTTTTGCACCCTTTAGGAGAGTTGGATAAAAATAATTGTCGAGAGTTTAACATCTTTTTATTAGCTTGGATAATCTGGATAATCCTTCGTGCAGCATATATCGCAATGTAATTTATATCGATAGTTTCATTCTCTGATCACAAGAAGGATGTAAAATTGGCCACTTTTGCGGGGCAAGTTTTTGTGCAGAAATCGGAAAGGATCGAAAGGTAGGCTCTTTTCAGTAGAAAAATACCGATAAGCTCCTGAGTGCGGCAGTCGATCATCGCCGAAGTGGAAGCGATTCGAGGCTTTCGCATGCACGATCCTAGGGTTTCACTCGCCACGTCTCATTTCACTGCATCCAAATGAGTTTTTACTCGAAATCTTCCTTATGCGTTGGCAGATTCTATATACGGTTAGGTACCCTCCGGTGCTATGGCTTTACGTAGTAATCCAACTCCGTGAGTCACGCGTAAGAGCGTAGGTCCGTGGAATTTATGAGGACTCGGGTGAAATAATCCACAGGATTATCTGTTGCCCTGCCTCCCTAAGCCGTACAGTAACTGCTATTCTCGATTATTACATACAACTTCGAATACTCCAGACCTCGTAATACGCTTTCAACCAGCGATTGTTTCGATTTTTCGCATCGACGCTTTTCAAGCACATTTTGTCACGCTTCTGTTTCTCTCACTGTTATTCCCTTTCTACTCGTTTCAAGATTTAATGGTTGGTATTTAAAATTTAGAGTTGCTTAACTCAAAAGGAATTTATGATCCTGAAATAGTGGTCTACATATTCCTTTTGTTTCTTACCTAAACTGGGAGTTTTATTCATTTATAGAATAAATAATTCTTCCCAATTTCTGATATTTCCTGCATTTTCATTGAAGAAGTGTGTGGAAGGGGTCTTGCAATGCTACAGGCAATAGGATCTCCGGCACTGCTGTAGATGAGGATTATAGATTTATTATAGTATAGGCTGATCTGAAGGAACAACTTGAGAACCAAACGGCTGGCTTTAAGGGAAGGGAATAAGTGATTTATCGTACGATTAGGAAACCCTCATTTGTGACAGAGCGAGCCCCAAAAATATCAAACGATCACCGAGAGAACCATTGATTATTGGTTATGGAAAAGTGCATATGGTCCGATTATTCATCTTCTGCACTGTGCTCCTTTCCCTATCTTAGATGAAGGATTACACGCATCTCACTTTATATTACAGAGCTTAGATTTCTCGAAAAAAAAGAAGAATAGACATTTTTGCAGAAGTGTTAGTGATTCTTCACGGAGAGAAAAGATATGGTTGGGCCAGCCATATAAATGGAAAAATATGGCGCAACCATATCCATGGTTGCTGCAGCCAAAATTTAGTCAGCGCAACCAAAAAAATGGCTAAGCTAAGCAATTGAATGGTTGCGCTGACCAAACTTTGCTGCAGCAACCATAGATACGGTTGCCCCATATTTTTCCATTTTCATGGCTAGCCCAACCATATCTTTCTCTCCGTGTTTAAAGTTGAATCCAACTTTTGCTTTAATTAATTAGAGATGTTGTTTTATTTAGACTTTGATTTGATCACTCTTTTTCCCCTTGAATCTGGAGAGTGGGCGTCATTATTACCGAATCGGATGTTCGAGGCACCAATCATATCCTTCAAAGTCATAAATGGAAAGCCGTCACTGTCCCTGTCATGCCTCGCGTATCGCGTTAAATCCATAATACGATCGCGGAAAAAGACCACAACGGCCATTGCATTTTACACGCTCGTCAATTAACTGCGCGACACGATAGAGTATAGACAGATGCGATCGATTTCTCTGATCAAAAATTTAATGTACATCCAATTTTTTATGATGACATGCAAACATTCATTGCAAATTGACTCTAACAATGCGAAAAACAAAGGCAAACCAATTTTTACTATCAATAGATTTTCAAAAACTCGGAAATTTAGTATTTGAAGAGCAGAATATTTGATTAAATTGTGTTGTACCTGAATAGAGTGAAATTTTTCGAAAAATCGGATCAATACATAAAAATCTCTTTGATCTCGATTGACAAAGCTTTGTCGCTGTGTCGCTTTATCAAAAGGGCGGAAAATGAGGAGACAGAAGGGCGAAAATTGTGTTATGTTGTTGTAGTTGGAATGCGGTTCACCTCTCTTTCTAACGGAAATTATTGGTCGCCACGTATTGGATTAACGATCCGAAGCGATCATTGGTTGGGAGGCGAGATTAAATTACGAACGATAAGCGGATATGGTGCGTCGCCAACGTTTGCGGAAAGCTTAATGCGAATCGTACTCGACGAGTCGCTTTGCGAGAATGAAATGTACACGACTCGACAACGATATCACTTTCAGTTAGGGGTTTTCAATCTATGATTCGCTGACTCCGTGGAAGCCAGTTTCCGGTTTCAATCGTGTTCGTCGGCTCTGAAGTCTACTTGAATTTATATCGATGTCCAGCGTACAATCAGTTTATCATCAAACGGCTCCCTACGAGAAAATCCGGAAAAGCGTTTCAAACAAAGCTCCAGGATTTAAATCACAAATTTGAAAACGTTGCAAAACGAGAACATTTTATTTCGGCAATTTATCTACTACCTCTTCTTTTGCAGAAAAATTTCTCATCTGAAGATAAACGACTTTTGCATGACTTTTTCACTGATTTTTTTCTGCTTTTTACTACGAAGAAAACGAGAATGAATCTTTAATAAATATTGTAAACTTTCCCTATGAAGCAAAGAAAAGAATGTTGATAATATTTTAGCGGATTTTTCAGCTTTGATGAAGCACATTCAGGGATGATCATCAATACGAAAGGAGTGAGTAGAGTTCCAAAGGAACGAAGTGCATCGAGAAGAGACAAATGCGAGAAGGGGATTACCTTTCTGAAAAACGCGACAGGCTCCGAAGTACAAGGAAATCCCGAATGTAAATCCTGAAATCCCCAGTCACCTCAGGATGCACAGCATCTTTATGCGAGAGGTGAAGCAAAATAAGAGCGAACACGACAAACCGTTCTTTCCTCGAGTTACGCCAAGTTCCAAGTCGAAAAGAGAGAGGAGAAAAGTCAAAATAAAAAGAAGTGGAGAAAAAGAGAAAAATAAGAAAGTAAGAGAAAAAAAAAGAATGATATCACAGCACACTGGCCCGGATGAGAGTGGTTTCTTAGCATTCGCGATTGCGTTAGTCCAATTCCGGTTCAACTTTTTTTCTCTTCTTTTTCGTCCTTTCAAGAGGGGAAGGACTTTGGAGCGATGTGCGGGTTCAGGACCGCGGGGCTCAAACCAACAAGACGATACAGTTCTCTCTTCTATACCCATGCATCGAGATGTAATGCGAAACTAAAACAGAATTATTCGGTCCCTCCCTTTTTAGGGGTTGGAGGTCGGGAACCGAAAAGGGGCTTCACTGCCGCGTCGCTTGGGCGCCACCAATAAAGAGGGGTGCATTATAACGAATAGTGACGACAGTAGGAATACTGACACTTGAAACTTTCAGCTATTAAAGGAGAAAGACACATTTTACTTTTGTAAAATCTAAAAATTTTAAAGAAGGCAGGGTGGCGATAACCCGGAAAGACCGGGAAATTGTAAAATCGTCCGCCGAATTGCCACCCTGGAAGATCAAGAAGGAGCAAATTCAAAAAAGGAATATCGCGAGGCTCCCTAACGTGCAGCTCAACGTGAATTATTTGCTATAATTAATGTGCAGAATACTGACAAAGGCAATTAGCTTCTTGGAAGAGAGATAAACGCTGAGAGTAGTAAAGATGTGGAGCTGAAAGGGTAGAAAGGTAGGAGCGATATAATCTTGGTGTTATTTTCACGCGGAAAAATCAGTCCCTCGTTTGATTATGCAAATTTTTCGAGTTACCCGCCCCGGGGTCTCGGTAGCGAGGCGCGACGTTCGCCGCCGGTACAGCGGACTTTAAATATACGAGACATACTCTGAAACGCCAAGAAAATCGGGTTCATTAATCTTCGGATCTGCTCTTATCACCTCAGCTCAATGAATTAACGACCGACCGGTCGACACTCTGAGATCCCTGCAACATTTCTCCTTCCTCCTGCTTTGCAGTCTAGTAAATAATGACGCGATCGAGTAATAAGACACCGGTCAGCTTCTGCAAAGCGTAATTCTCAACGTACACGCACTCTGAGCACAAACCTGTATCTGAGTCAACACAACTCGATAAAGCAGAGAATGCTTCATTGTGGACCAAAGACAGTTTAACCAGAGAGTTTAACCAGAGAGTTTAATCACTCCTGAATTAACAACTCTCTGAATTTTCATGAGCAAAGTTCTAAGATAGAAAATAAGAATAATTAAGTAATTTGGTAAAGAAAATAGGCGTTGGTCAAAAAGATAATCATGCGACTGCAAGAGAAAAGTTCAGGGACTGTTGTGAGCGACCTGGAAAACGAGTTTGCGAAGTAGTTAAACAAACAATGAATATACGAGGTGCGGCTGACCTGCGTCTCAGTTCCAATTAATTTATGATTTAAAAAAATGGACAAAAGTGCACTGAGACTGGAATGAGTCTCCACTTTAGTCTCCACCGACCTCGTTGACTCCCCGTCAGTAATGTGAGGTCGGGGAGTAATTTTTGTTTTTACCGCAATGAGCTTTCAACGTCATGGTATTCTCTATTTATATTATAAACTCGCAGTTCTGAAACTCGGAATTATGTTAATGATGTCCAGCGAGCGTCACAATGACTAGAGTTAATGAGTTTCGAAGGTCCACTGTTGTCCTTCTACTGTTTAATATGTTTCGGATGATGAAAGAGCCGGTCAATCCCACCGGAATGATTAATTAATTCAAAAACAGTTGATTACAGAATCAAAATTGAGACTTTAATTGGAAGTTTTCTTTTATTAACTACTGACGTAATTAGAAACGATGGCTATTGACATTATCAAACTGATTGGAAACATTCAAGCTACGGACTCTAATTGATATTATCAACTCGATATAATGTAATAATAATTAGTTTTATGTAGTTATCAAGGGCGACGATCTAAGGAGAAACAGCATCGTTAAGCGTAACCAGGGGTGAGAAATTACTCCTTGCTTCGAGGAAGGTTAAACGCAGAGGAAGCAAACTTGTGCTTGAAGCTATGCAATTCCTTTCATAGCAGCATCTGCAGTCACTGCTTTGCCTTAAATGGGGCACGTCTTTAATTAATGGACAGCAGTAGACGTTACATAATATGACATGCAGCGCACATACGCACAATTATGAGTTGATTGGAAAAAGTATTTTCCAAAGGGTGCTCTTCATTCTGACAGTGATTTTTCCTCACTAAAGTAACATTTGGAGTTCTTTTTGGGATTATTGAAGTGGGTGTCTTTGAGGGATGATGAAATTCTACGAGGCGGAGGTAATCGAATAGTTTGGCGATCACTGACAGCTATGGGATGACGCCGGCTTCGACGTATCGTCGTATCCGAGGGTCCAATCAAGGTGGCATTGAATGCGCTTGTTACGCTCGCCTGGTACGTCCCCGCCTGTTCAGATAAGTGCATTATCGTATCGCACATACAAACGCGGATATCGACCCAGGTCACACCTACATAAGAGTAGTTGAACATATTTCGAAATGTCGTGTCGAAATGAACCTGTTCCTGGGGGGACACAAACTCTGTTCATCTCTGATGTCGTTCTCCCATCTGGAGCCCTAACGAGCTCTGCTCCTTCAACAGTTCGAGATTGTGATCGACTTGTAATTTGAACTTGTACAACTAGATCCTCGAGACATTTGACATACCACAACCTTTGTAATAGTATTGATCTATTGAAGATTACTGAAGATCCATTACAGATTTTCAGATGTATGATCTACACTGAGAGTACGAAGACTTTTTCTTTGAATGATATAGAAGCACTGTTGTGTCTAGTTTTTATGTTTAAGAAGTACATCTACCTGTGCCACTTGACTGACCAGAGCATCAAACATGAACTAACTCCTTTTAAAAGCAGACAAGTCAGCGGATCTGCGATAAAATCGCTGGGGCATAAAGCTGGGGTGAAAACGGTTGAAAGAGGGAGTCTGCAGATGAAAAAGGAGAGAGAAAATGATACAGAAAGTATGTGGAGGAGATGCTAATCTGAAACGGTAGCTCGCACTGCCGCGAGTGGAGCAACCGGCCTGCGCACCAACTGTGCTCACTTGCAGTTCGTCGCTGAGATCCAGGGGAATGATTGGACCCCATTCATGGAATACAAACGCGTGCATCCTACACGCTTGCACACCAAGCCGACTTAACTTCCCTTCCTGCGTCTTCTGTCCAAGAGCCAAGGATGAAGTCAGGTGCTTCGAGCATCGCTGTACTCTACTACTCTTGTAATAGAAGATAGAACTTGACGCTGACGCGCTGAGAAAAATTACAGTTCCCTTGCCAAGCCAGCAAAATCGTTTTATTTGAAACGCTCCTTGGATTTACGATCTTTTCGCGCAGACACGAAAGGGTTGATTTCTTCACCTTCCCATCAAATTTATTGTCTGCTTCCTACTATCCTTAATGCGCGTGATTGCATCTTTATTGCTGCATTTATTGCTGCATTCAACTTTTCAAATCTCGGATGTGGATCTTCTATTATTGCAATCAGTCTCTACATTTAAAGTAGTTATAACATCACGAGACAATTTCTTCTGTTTCCTCCATTCTTCCTGTGATGTGTAAACCGATTTAGATCTGAAATTCCGAGTCCCCTCGTTTCAAGATGCGAATCTCGTAAGGAACGACAACATTGTGCGGTAAAAGTAGAATTTTGTGGCTGCATACTTGGGAGGCTTGATCGGCCATCTCGAGATTTTCCATGGGATGAAATCCTCTTGTAGGCAATTCGCTTGATTCTCACTTTGTTCTTTGATCTTGAAAGCACGCTATCTGAGATCTGATTGTAAGCTTTAACTACAAGAGGTGTATCGTATCGTTTCGCGCACCGCTGTGCCGTAATAAAACGGTTACGTTTGCATGCAAGCCATGCCACGATTGCAAATGATCCAACCGTCATAATAGAGGGTAAGTTAAACGCGGCGATAGTCGATATAACAGTCAGGACGAGAGTTGCACTTAGGCTGAGACCTCGTGCCTGCCATAATGGCGTGATGTAAATATACCTATTCCGATTACAACCAACGACATAAGGCACTATGGCATTACGTGACGCATCGCGAAAACAATGGAAACTTTGCTAATTTCTTGCGTGATTCGTTGCAATCGTTCATGACTCGCATTATCTGACAAAGTTCCTTTAAGTACTACCCATGATATTGCTTTGATAAAGCTAACGCACATTCCTTTATAAAAATCATTAGCTGTGTTATATGCGCGATACAGCGCGCGAGAAACATTGCATGAAGTCTTTATTCCACTGATTCTCAGTGACTCTTTTCTCACGATTTTAATCGGTGAAAAATCTACTGGAAATCAGTGAAAAGTCACTTCCAGTAGTTTAGTGACGATTACTGAAAATTTCGGTGACTTTTCACTGATTCTCAGTTCATTTTCACTGATTTAATTTTAGAGAGTACAAAAAAGATACATTACATGATTCCAATTTGAAATTCAACAATTTTAGGCCCTTCCATTAAACATTTTTTCAATTTTAAGACAAGTATTTTATTATTATTCAAATTTTTCGAAGTTTATTGAGATTTTAGGAACATTAAAAGAGTTCACGCCATTTCAAGGAATTTTATGGAATTTTGAAGTATTTGAAGAAATTTAATGGTATTTTAAAAGATTTTATAATATTTTAGGGTATTCTGAGTTATTTTTAAGAATTTCAAGGGACTTTACAAAAGTTATTAAGGGATTTATGACGATTTATTACGACTTCATGGGATTTTAAATGCTTTAACGATGTTTTGTGGAATGTTAAGTAATTTTAAGGAATATTTAGTGATTTTACGAAATTTTAATTTTAATTGGATTTTCAAAAACGTACATTAGGTTTGTATAGAATTTTAAGTGATTTAACGGAATTTTCAGTAATTCTAAGTAATTTTACGAAATTTATTGGGATATTATGGAATTTTAAGAACTTTTAATGTTTCTAACAAGATTACAAGGCATGTTAAGGAATTTTAAGAGATTTTACGAAAGTTATTTAAATTGCAGAAAATATTAAAAGATTTTACGAGATTTCGAGGAATTTAACGATGTTTTGTGGGATTTAAAATAATTTTAAGTAATTTAATTTGTGCTGCGAATTGTATGTATGAATGCGAACATTTTACAATTTTATTATATAGTATTTCTCTACTAAGAACTGTTCCATGCAACAATTTGATTGCCAGTATGATTTGTGCGTATCTGTTTTGTAGGGAATATTTAGTTCTCAGAATTCTGTTATGTATCTGCAATTCTGCGTGGAGATAGTCGAGGAAACTTGGGGGCTCTCGAAGACTTGAAATTCAGCTGTTAATTCCTGGGGGTTCCAGAGCCCGGGGGCACGCTGTCCTCTCGCTCAGCGAACATTACAAATATACATAGACGGGGTTAAATTGAGTCTGTGTGAGTTTAGGTTGCAGACGTAGGCGTCAATGTTGGTATGAGTGAACACGAAGATTCACGAATCCATTAGCTGGGGCGCACTTGTTCGTCTCCCTTCAGGCAAGCAATGTCGGTATGCCGAGAACCTATTCAGTTTTCATATATGTATGTAGTATGTACCTATTTCAAACTCAAGTCCTCCAATCTCTCAATAAACGCATCCAAAAACAAGGAAAATTAGACTAGCACCCCTCTTAGTAATCTACCTATTTCTCATTTTAAATAATTCTCAGTTCCCGGCAAATAATGACAAGAAAAATTCATAAATGATTGATACTGCTGATAAGTAATACAAAATACTTCATTATTCATTAATGTTCATAAAAATGGTATATTGCTTCAAGACATTCGTGATTAATTTAAATGCCACTTTGCCTTACCAGATTCCATATCTTTTTTTACATACCGGTGCCATTAAAATAATGAGGCACTCGGTCTCTTGATGTATAATTCAATCCCACTTGTAAAAGACTTTTTTCAGCGAGCTTAATCTGAGTTGAAACTTTTTTCGAACTGTAATTAAAAAATAAATTTGCCGTTAAATGCTTTAGTAAAATTTACCACCAGATGAATTTTTCTGGGATTTACTAATCTCCTCAAAATGAAGGCTCCCGTTATTGGAATTAAAAAGCCAATTTTTGCGAGAAAACAAATTTACGAAGTCTCAGGGAGTTGTGTTCTTCCGGTATGATAAGACATTATTAAACCTTGCAACGCCTTTCCTTGAGTGATTAAATCTTGACTTAGAACCCATTTATCGGTTATGATGGATAGCTTTCAAGTTTAGGCTTGGCTTACATTTTAATCAAACTTCCTCCTCTGGAAAATCGTGAGGCGTAATTGAACAAAATGAAATTGCGGTACACAATTGAAATTGTCTTGAACATGATCTTCTGTCGCTTCAAGTCTTTCTGAATTCAAACTCAAAACTAAAAAAAAAACTCTAACTCGAGAGCTGACACGTCTTTTAAAAACCTTACATGTCCAAGAATAATAATAATTTAAATCTAATCCACCCTGTTAGTGGAGAAAAAAAGACACACAGCAGAGGAAATAATTTCCATGCTTAAATAAGATGAGACCATGCTTCTCGAGTTTTCTATGAATGTAGATTTGTATCTGGGAAAAGTTCTTGAGAAAATGTAATATCTCGCTCTTGCCTTATCTATTCTCAGGGCGGCAAATAAACGCGAATAAAAGAAGGTTGAGTTTGCGGAGGACGGGTTTTAAGGAAGATCTTTTCGCGACGTCGACTGCCCTGTTTTTGGTGGTATTGAGGTAATGAATTTTCAAGTGCGGTATACCGCGTCCTCGTCTCTCCCTCGAGACACTTGAGCGTTTCTGTAATGACCCATCTACGCTCTCGATGATATATCGTGTAAGAACCAACGCTTTAGTACGCGGCCTCGTTGAAACGACAAGTGCACTAGTTGACGTTAATGCCTTCCCTAGTTAGGGAGTTTGAAAGCTCTGTTAGAACCCAAGGAGTTTCGATTTTTTGCTGACAGGCAGATTAACTTGTACGATCCGATGGAAAAGTTACTTCCGACAATTTCTTGCTGTCTCCTTCAGAAAACTCTAATTGAAAATTTCTGTCCAACCTCAAATAGAAAAAGAAACTCCTCTTTGATAACTAAAAGTTAGCTAATCAATTTTCTTACAAAACTTCTCAACATTAAATTTCACTCTTATAGAATTCTGTGGTAACGCTTGAAGAATTCAAAGCAGTTCTTTAAATAACATACTGAGGCGATAAATAAACTGTGCAAATGAAGTATTCTTTTGCGATGAGCAACTTTAGGTATGAAGGTATGTATGAAGTATGTATGATTTTTTCGGGAGAATAAATTATATTGGACGGCAAGTTTATCTCCTTGACCAGCAGGCAATCTTTCACTTTGGGAATCTGGAAATTAAGTTGGTTAACATGTTAGGATGAAAATATCGTGCATTGTATTCTTTGCATGGATTCACGTCTGGGCCCATGATTAAGTATCTTTATACATGTATAATAATCGATCTGCCCACAGTCTCATATCGCACGTGCCCGCGCGTGCATGGCTTCATTGGTATGCCCGTGCGCAAAATCTAACGACGGTTGACGAAATACTCGTCTATATGATAATGAGACGCTGTCTCGGAATTAATGTGCGCTCGTGTCACACCCGTCACGAAGTCATTGATTACTTTTGAATTTCATTCGAACCGCGAACGCAGAATCCCCAATTGCAACAAACTCAGTGTTTCTCCCATCTCCCGATTTTCAATAAAATCCCGAATCAAAATGATTTCAAATTATTACAGACCTAGTCAAACTTCTTGCTGTATAATTTTGAGAGTAACTGCAATAGATCTACTTAAATGTGTGAGATTTGTTGAAGCATTTGTTTCTAGAGTCTGGGGAATAGTAAAAGAAAGGGTAATGGGAACGATAAGGAGCTCGGCAGGTTGGTTCTGGGAGTTTTACGATCCATGTTTCGTCTTTCTTGATCAAGATCACGCGAGAAACCTTACCCTGAGTCGTTCCGTGATCGTCGGGGCGTGTCCTTCTTGCAACTCGGGAGATACGCATCCTACAATTATTCAATGAATACATGAATACACGACCTCACCTTTGAGATACATAATGCAGTGCCACAATCGTGGTACAATAGTGCTACTATAACTTATAAAGAGAGCAATAATTTTCACAATAAACGAGCCGTATAATTCTGAGATGATGCAGGCAATGGTAGAATGAAAGTTGGACCAGCATAAAATTGAATTAGATGATGCACTTGTCGTTTACTTCCTCTCAGCATTCTTGCTTGAGAAGAGATATCTCTCTTCTTCCTTTCAGCATATTGTTATGGTGATGCCTTTCAAGTCAATGCATTCTCTTCCAGAAAGATCGTATTTTCTTTTACCACAGATAAATAAATAGGGAAAAGGCTTAATAATATACTGGAGAATATAGAATTCAAATATTTTTAATATAATAATCTTACTAATTCCGTTGGCTCGTAGTGACGCTTATGTTTTTTTCCGAGGGGTTGACAACTCGACCAAGCGGGAGTACACCTACTTCTGACCAAGATATTTCAGGATATTTCAATGACTTCAGAAGATTTCACTGACTTCAGGAGATTTCAAGAAAATTCAAATGAATTCACGTGAATTCAAGTTAATTCATGTGATTTCACATGACTTCAGGAGATTTCAAGAAAATTCAAATGAATTCACGTGACTTCAAGTGAACTCATGTGATTTCACATGGCTTCATATGAATTCAAATGACTTCAGAAGATTTCACTGACTGCAGGAGATTTCAAGAAAATTCAAATGAATTCACGTGGCTTCAAGTGTGTTCAATCTGTGATTTTATAAATAGATTATTAGTAAAAGTTTTTAATTTTCAAACAATAATTACGCAAATGTTGATAGTAATTATAAATTTTGATGGTTTATTAACTTTTTAGATTGAGTCAAAAGACATTTCAATCATCAAACTATGGAAAAGTTATAAATTTATTCCTTAAAATCTCATAAAATCTAGTAAAGTAACATAAAATTTCTGAAAATTCTAATAAATGCCATAAAATCCCTTCCGAATCTTGTAAAAGTCCTTAAAATCCTATGAAATCTCGTGAAGCCTTTTTAAATTTCGTAAAATACATTGAAAATCCTTAAAATTCCTTGAAACCTTGTAAAAGTACTTAAAATCCCATGAAATTTTGTGAAATCCTTTAAAATATATACCATTAACTTTCTTCAATTACTTAGAAACATAAAATTTCTTGAAATGCCGTGAAAGTCCTTAATATCTCTAAAATCTCAATAAATTTCATAAAATCCCTTTAAATTCCTTAACACTAGTTAAAATCACGTTAAAACCCTTAGAATTCCTAAATTTTTTTCAAAATTTGATGCAACCAAGTGTACTTGCCTGGAAATTGAAAGAATGTTTATTTGAGGGACCCAAAATTGTTGAATTTCAAATTGTAATCATGTAATTTTGTATCTTTTTTATATTTGAATACTATTAATTGTCCATAGAATATATTGCTAGTTGAATATAAAGGAGAGCGAATAGAGCGATCAGACCAAAAGCGGATTAATTAGATCACTCTCAAAGAGAGCGAAACATTGAATTTCATGTTGAAAATGTTAGTTGTATTGCTTTAAGCATTCACACATTAAACTTCGCTTATTTTCTCGACATGAAGGGCCTTCGACGTCTCGTCTACCCGGTAGTTAATTATGTTTCGGAAGCTTCGATTAAAGTTATAATTACACTCGAAACAATCAACAACTACGGTGCAGTTCGAAATTTGTAGAAAACGGCATTCGAAACTCGCCAATTCTCTTTCTTTCTCAATTCACCCTTTAACCTTCTCACTCACTCACTCCCTTTTCGCTCGTGAAGTTTTGCTCGTTGCCTCGTTGCCTCGTTGAATTCGCGATTTCCACTCCTCCAGCCTTCATCTTTCGCCTCTAGACTTTACTCATCTCGAGACATCCTTCGAAACGTCCAGACAACTGGACAAAATGCAACGGGGTTTGATGCACTTTTTGAGAAAGTTTCTCAAGTGTCTTCGAGCTTCAAAAAGTTAAAGTTCAAAACTCGCTCAAAACTTGTTGCAAAGTCCTTTTATTTCTATTATAATGACAAGGGAACAGTAAAAGAAAAGTTTAACTTTTGAATGAGAAAACACTTATTAGTGACTTCTTTGACGTGAAACTTATATCTTAATTATTAATTAAAAAGAAAAAAGATGTGTTACATTTGATGAAATAGGTGACATTTTTTAAGCCTGATGTATGAATTTATGGACATTTTACCCAATTTACTGCAATACTAGCCACTGTTTCCAGTTTAATCGGTTTAAGTGATTTCAAAGGTGAACTGCCTGCCTGCTCGCTTAACAGGATAGTCCATTGCAATCGTGTGGGTGGACTTGGAACTTGGTCACTTGGGAATCCCCTATTCTGAACCACTACCCTCTACCTCCGTCCATCTGTTCCGACCTCATCAGCGCATTGACTGACTTAATGTCTATGATGCTTCACATAACAGATTTCAGATCATTATCGATATATAATCTGTTCAAAATTACTCTAATTCTGATTATAATCATTTATATAAAGAAAAAATACTATTACAAAATTGCACAACTTCATTTATGAATTTTCCAAAATTGCGTATAGTTAACGTAACGAATCAAATTCGCTATTCCTTCGAATTCCCGAGTGTAGAAATCCCCAGAAGCTTCTGATCCCCGGGGAAGAGTTTTGCAGGACTTGCGCAAGGGGAATTAGATTAAAAACATTAAAGTCACCCCTTGCATTACGAAGTAAGCAGTGGGCACCCCACCAGTCAGTCATTTCATGATTGCCTTTTCGGGAAATTGCACGCGCGTTGGACCGCGAAACTAAATTTGTGCTGCGAATAAGCTCCAAAGTTTAAATAATTGCATTCCTTCCGTGCATGATGTATGCAATAATCGCGATCGGTGCGTGACACTGGAATTGATTGAAACTCGAGTTGATTCCACTAACGATGTTAGAGCCAAACTTCGTTTCCCAAACAAATCAAGTGGCATTTGTTATACATACAAACTGTAGTTACTCGTTGTCGAATATTTATAAATTAAAACCCTAAATTTATATCTAGTATCTACCTATAGACAAAATTGTCCTCTATAAAATACTACCTATACCATCTGCTAGGAAAATTGTCCATAATTTCAAGAATCAATAAGCAGAAGAGAAAATTAGATAGGATCCCTCCTAGAAAAATATATTTTTCCCGTAAGCTATTCTTCTCCTTTTTTCCAAGTCAAAACGAATTAAGAAGCACCCTCCCTCATTAGAAATGCAATTGATCTGCTCACAATAGTAAGACCTGTCTCCATGTCTGCATACATATATGTACATAGATACATAGCGAAACATATGTGATGGAAGTTCAGGCGCATTAAATTGGCACCGCAGTATGACACATCGAACGGCAAACGCACGTGGTACTCAGTTGTCCTTAATCTTCTGACGACGTTGGTGACTCCCCATGGATTCGGCGAGGGAGCGTAACGACCCCCTGGAATATTTTCACACCCTTGCATACCGTTTGGCCGGTGCCCCGCGACTACGATCGCGGGTGCCCTAGGTCTGTTTTGTAACTATTTTCCGCCACCTTCATCTTCGGGACCCCCTTGGTAGCCATACTGGGGGACTTGAAGGTCCCTACCAATCAAAGGGATTCCGATGTGGGGTCCGCGACATACGTCTGCTTAGGGATTAGGCATAAGGGATCCTGATAATAATGGACAGCCGGTGTGCCCACGGATTTAATTCTCAGTCGATCATCCCTCATAATATGCACGCATGTCGGCGGTTCCTTCAGTATACAATAACTCTTGTGGGCGGCGTCTATAAAGATGGAAGCTTTAATCGATTTCGTTCCAAGTAGTGGAAGAAATGTTCCTAAAGTGGTAAAATCCTTTTTCAAATCTCTCTTTCCACCCTCTCTTTCACCCTTCTTAACCACCTTTTCTATTTTCTAACGCATTTTTCGAATCCGTCAGAACGAAAGATGAGAATCTGATTTTTCAAAAAATCTACTTTGTTGATAAATTAATTTAACCCTTTGTGGTCGTATGTCCACTCTCAGCCACCATGGTGACCGCAAATGACATTAATACAACCGCAAAGGGTTAAATATCAATGTTGTAGTAAAATAAATTTGTTTAACGGTTATTGCCAAATCGCAAATATAATGGAATTAATGTACGTTTAGGCACAAAAAGAACTTTGAAAACTTCAATTTAAGTTTTCATAGAGTGCCAAAGCTTGGAAGCGTTAAAATAAAAAGGCGAAATTTATTTGGAAAAATTGAAGTTGTGGATAAACGTACTGAGTGGTTGAAAAAGTTAAAAGTAAAAGATTATAACGTCAAGAATTTACTTGTCTGCTCCTTGCATTTTAATGAAAATGATTACTTCTTTCCAGGTTGGTATACTAAATATTAATGGAATAAATAATATTTAATATTATTATTTAATGAAATATTATTATTTAATGAAATTGTGCCTGAAGACAGAATGCATAAATTTCAACTTTTTTGAAAGTTTTTATGGTAGCTCCGCACATTACAATCATACCCGAATTCAGAATATTTTGGCCTTCAAACATATTCAATGTTTTTTACTAATTTTTATAATACTTTTAAAAATCTCTTAAAATAAATAGCAATTTTTTAAACCCTTTAAAACTTTTTAAATACTTTTGAAATCCTTAAAGAAAACTTTAAAATCCGTTGAAATTGTATAAAACATATTGAAATCTCTTTAAAATCCTTAAACTATCTTAAAATCTCTTGAAATACTGGAAAACGCCAGGTAAATTTCTGCTAGTCATTTTTTATAAAGTTTACAAAATCAACACCCTGAAAATTCTATATTGGTGAATTCGTACAATTTCCACATACTTAAACCAAATCCGTTACCCAAATTGGTTTACCACGTCAGCTTTTTGTGATATTCTATGATCTTCTCAGTTGAGATAATGGATGGAATTTTCGTGCGAAATGGAAGATACCATCTCCACTTGCACCTAAGGTGGAAGTTTAGATGATTTATCAATGAGGCACCATAAAATTCAATAGTTTCAATGCACGAGCCAAGGCATATATTCTGGAAGGTGTATATCATTTTAGAAGCTTATGTGCAAGATGCACGTGTCGGGGGAATGGAGGGAGATCGTGGCTGCGTGTTCGGCATAAGAGCATCGATCACACCGAGCACAATATTGGCACGATAATCGGAAGGGATTCGGTACGGTTACGCTGCACGGTCCAAGGGACAGCAGTTTGTGTATGTATCTACATATATTGTCTATGTATTAACCGCCCTAAACTCCCTCTGTGCACCGAGGGTATATACCGTATAACACAATATGTATGTATGCTATCTGTACACATAGTATATATCCCACTCACTGAGCACAGTGAATCACGCTTCTCTCAAGAGTCCATCTACAATTTAATCCGGCTCCTGCGGTGGTTCAAATTCACCTTTCAGTTCACGAGAATTTGGTCGAATTCAAACCCGAGAGAAACCTAGGGTCGCTCACTCGACCTCCATATGCACGACATTGATTTACCAAGAACCCTCGTTTGAATTTCAACGATTGGTGCTCTTGAAATCTCAAGAACATCTCAGGTAATGTGATTTCTTGAGATTGTTTTCAAAAGTTTACGAAAATGGAGGATTATCTATATATATAAAACTGAATGTCTGTATTTGTGTTCCGAATAGACGTCCACACACTTGAACCTATCGGAACCAAATTTTTCAAAGCGTCATAAATTTGTTCTCCGGATTTTTTAAAGATATTTTGACATTGTTTTCGAACTTTTTTTTCATTTTTTTAAAGCTAACTTTTATAATATTTTTAAAAACACCTGAAATAGCTGGATAAACTTTTTAAATCCCTTAAAATCTTTTTAATTCTTTTGAAATCCTTAACAAAAATTTTTTATTTTAAAATCATTAAAAATGACTGCAAATCTCTTAAATTCCTTGAAATTACTTTCAATTATTTAAAATCTCTAAAATTCTTTAAAATTCTTCGAAATCCCTTAAATCTCTTCAAATTCTTTAAAATTCTTTAAATTTCTTTTTAATTTCCTAAAACCCCTTGCCATTCCTTAAAACCACTTAAAATCTCATGAAATCCTGTAAGGTGTCTTGTAATCTAGTGAAATC
>JAUESH010000024.1:6934979-6966531 GCA_032275165.1 Synergus magnus
AGTAACTTGGTAGAATAACGAACGTCAATAGCTTATGTCAAAGACTTACCCCAATATACCCAACAAAACAAATCCACTCAACTTACCCCAACAACTAATCGCGAAACTGTGTCTAAAGAACATCTACCCCTAATTACTTGACCCAAAAAGCTTGTCCCAACATGTTTCCCCAACAACTTACCAGGGTAACGCACGCCAAAAGCTTATGTCAAAGACTTACCCCGCCAAGTTACCCCAACATCTTATCGGAAAACTGAGTCCACATAATTCACCCCAACATCTTATGCTGGACCAACAACTTACACAACATCTTACATCTTACCTCAACAAGAATATTAAACACAAGTTCTTAAGAATGTTCCCTGACAAATTTACCTCATTTATACCAACAGTTATATCAACGACTTGCCTCAACACGTAGCATTATCATCGTAACATAACAAGTTCCTAGCAATGCTTTCAAACAATCCTTCTAACATCTTGAAGCTGGCTTCCGCCTTGTTGGAAGCCTTGTTTCAGTTTTCTTCACAGTTTTTTGTTTTGATGTTGCTTCTTCTTTTTTGCGCCGAGTCAATTCTTGTTCCCGAATTTCCCCTGCGATTTTCTAACATTTACGCTTTATACCAATCAAACCCATAAAGGTATATTTGATTGACACTATGAATTAAATTCCTCACCCAAAACGAACCAAAAAAACTTACCTTGTGGGGTTTTGATCACTTTTTCTTGATCGCACTGAAAAAATTAGGTAGTAGGGCCAACTACTTTGGCTTTTAATATATGCCATTGCTACTTTATTGGCTGGGACAACCACTTTTTTGTTGGCAGTGGTATTCGATTTGTTGAGATAAAAATGCAAGTAATAGCGCCGGCAAAAAAAATAGTTACCCCAAACTACTTTTTCAGTGCGCCAATCAAAAAGTTTCGAGGAAACGAGAAAAAACTTTCAGTGCTAAAGAACAAAAAACTGTGTGCACACACTCCCAGGTGCGAAATTTGATCGGCTGCAAGAGCTTGACCATCGGCCCAAAGTCGGCCCTGCTTTGGTAACCGATCTACGATAACCAGAGTTGGGCCGACTAAGGTGTTTTCAAGCTGCCATAGTCCCACCGACGTTGGCAACCAACGTCGGCGGCTGGTGAAAGTCGACTGTCGGCCCAATTCTGGCCCGAGTTTGGATCGACAATCGGGCCAACTGTGGCAGATTGGTTGGCACAAAGTTGGACCGACCGTCCGATGGTTGGGCCGACCGTGGGCCGATAGTCAATTCGCACATGGGCTACAATGGAGTTGATACATCAGCCATACTCCGTTGGTAAAACGGTCACATAGAGACGCAACCTAAATAAATATGTCCAGTGGAAATCCGAACGTATTGATTCTAAGTTATCCACACTGTCCCGGATAGCCCCGCGTCCCGAATAGCCCCGGTCTCCCCTATTCTGAATGTGCAAGTTGCTCGAAATGAAGCAAATGGGGTATTACCACAAAGCTTTCTAAAGAAGTCTTCGTGGTTGTTCTGTTGTAAGTGGAGGGTCAGGCTTTAAATATCGCGTTGGGACACTTGAGTCAAAGCAAACTGGGGGTGGAAGGGGAGCTGTTGTAGCGTTATGTCACGTTAATAAAGTCCAGCCGTGGCCTCTCGGCTTTCTTGATCTTTTGGCTATCCGTAGTATTCGCGGCGAGAGTACCGGTGACTCGACTTTGAAGCTTTAATTAATGGATGCCCGCGAGGTACCAGCACCCTCGCTCTATACTCGTAGCAACCAAATTACGTCGCATCCTTCTTCGCGCCCTGACGAAGAAACGTCGTCTGCACGTCCATGCGATCTTGTGAAAGCGCTCACGGCACCGAGCCATACGCTAATAAAATTAGAGGCTCATAGTCATTTGTTACGCGACCTGGCCTCCTTATCATTCAAAATGAGTGATGAAAATCGTAATTTTTATTATTTGCTTATCTTGACACCTGCTGAGCGAATTGATCTGAATTTTAAATATTTCTTTTATAGAATGATGATGACATTAAGTTAATTGATTTATTTAGTTATACATGACGTTTTTAATGTATTGGATCTTGAGAATATTAGTATTATATTGATTTCAATGAGGGGCTACATACACCGGTATCAGAGATATAAAGTCGGTGGAATATGATAAAGCGTCAGACGAGTGCAGGTTTTCAAACATAGTTGACGTGCTGATAAAACAACAAGATATAGAAATAGAACACATTCTCTCTCATCTCTCACATTCGATGAGACTTTTGATTAAGACTGTAACACAGCTTCCGTATGCTTGATGTCTTTACTTCGACATAAAGGTGAAAAGGGGAGGCTAATTGTTTTCATAGTCTATTAATTTGGCACAATTGATCATTTAGTACGTCCTTAATAAACCAGTGATATCAATCATACATATTTTTCATTTAATAATTGGTCTCAGAAGACGCAAATTAATCACTTTCCCACAAATCAATTTTAAATGCTGATTAATTTTACATAAATTTTTCAATTTCCTGTAAGTGACACATATTTCATTAATTCCTGATTGAAAGTAAATCACTCTTGTAAATAAACGTCTCCGTAAAGAAACCAATCAGCGTTTACGTCGATCAAGTGATGCGAAAAGAGGTAAAAGTTAGCAGGTAATCTTTATTCACGGAAGTGGTCAATAGCGCTTGTCATATTTATCGGTCAGCCGAGTTTTGTAAAAATGTCAAGTTCATTGCACCTGTTGGTGAAGAAAAAAATCATTAAAGATGACTTGAGAGAGGTAATGCGCTGTGACGTCCATGCGTCGAATGAGCTTTCCCATAAATTGGAACTATTTGCACGAACATAGCTGCTACTTCCTTTAATTATGAGTCGCGTAACATTAATGGGGCAATGGAGTTAGTGGTGTACATACACTTTGGCATAACGAGATCGCCACTGGGAGTTCCTCTTTCTCGTACATGGTCGAATTTAGTTCCTATCTACGCGAATTTCATGCAGCTGAGATATTATATTTACGTGACAAATTTCCTCACATGAGATTATATTTGTATTACATTTTCTTCTATGAATATTTCGGACCGGTTTATTCTAGTTTGTTAAATTTATTTTACCAGCTTTGTGCGACTTTTGTGGGTAAAGAGATTGACGAGATTTATAAATGTAACAATGCTAAGAGCTGAATCCACAAATTATTCACCAAACCAGCCCTTTGCCTAAGTTAGAACCCGAATAAGTTTTAATTCTTTTCATCGGCATCGAAATCTCTGTAGACATCCCGAGAAAAGCACTTAATCCCGAGAACGAATTTCCCATATTCGGATAACGCAACAGAGAATCGAGCAATGAATGGAACGTGGTTTTGAAGTTATGGAGCTTTCAGCCGCTGGGATATTAAGTTCGACCGAAATGGATCGTAAAACGAGGAACGTCTTTATGATACTACCTATTAATATCAATCCAATATTGCGACTAAATCACAGAAGCGAAACCCTGTTCATTTTCTCTTGTCAGGACAAGGGAAAATGAACAGACAGTTTAAAATTGCCTTTGAGAGAAGTTTGGGCTCTAAACTATAATGTATATATCCATATCTCGTATCGAGAAGCCTTGGAGGGGTCGATTACCTTTCCACAGAGCGTAATATTGAATCGAGCCAAGGTGCACTGCTGATTGACGTATTAAGATTATGAATCCATTAGCGGAGAGTGCGGTAGGTTAGAAGCAACTCCGTGAATTTTTCATCACGAAGTATGCATTACTGAATCCTGCCAAGGCATAATGACAGAGCAGCCAAGTTTATCTGTCCTGTCGTACCCTAATTATGCCTACATAATCGTAAGCTCTGATTGCAATGGTTATTATCATAACTTTGTTGCCAGATACTTCCATTATGAATGTTTGCAATTAGACCATAAAATGTATTAAAGAGAAGTTTCTCTTTGTATTTGTGATCCAAGGCACTTTAATTCTACTGTCTTCTGGTATCTTTTATAAAAATTCTCAATTTATCTTAACTACGGACACAAAAGCATTGCATCTGAAAGAATATTTCTTCCTACATTATTCCTTTATTTTATTTTTTTTTCTTTCATTTGTAGAATTATGTGAAATGCAGCTTTACTTGAAGCATGCTTTTCAAGTAAATTCTTCTATTCCTCTTATTCTTCATGCATTGAATGCTTCAGAGTTGAAGCAAACATTATGCTTGTGCTTGGGCGATTTCAGTTATTTCAACCTAGAATTTTTTAAAAGTTTTGCATTAAAAATTTTTGTTCAAACGTGGAAAACTGCTTTAATTAAAAGATTGTTTACACAGTACATATTGTTTGGAAAAATGTTGCAGATAGGAGAGGCAAATATTTGCGCTTTGGTTTTTCAACGATGTTAATCAAAATTTCCATTAGTTTCCGCATGCTTTTTACATTCTCATCAGGGAATGCATTTTTATTATGTTAACGAATATTTCGAGAATTTCATAATTGCTTTACACAGAACTATTGGCCCCTTTATTACGTTTTTCAATTGATTTTGAAATTGGAAACCTCCGGTTCTTTCACAAAATATTTTATTGTAACTCTTTGATGAATCACTTCTTGGTAAAATATGGAGGTACGAAGGAATTCTTTCTTCTGAGTGTGCATTCAGTGAATCGATTCACTTTTATGACTTCTCAAAAGACTGTTTCGGCCGAATGAATCCGATGCGTCGAAATTTATATAGGCTGCACTTCTGGTCATTTAAATGTGCGTGTTTACCGTCCTGCCCACTCTAAAATTGCCTGCACATGGGCACCATGTATAAGTATTCACGTACGCATGTCATTTTATGATCCCCATTTACGATTGGGAGTGGCATGAAAGTACCACCGTAAAACCCAGGTGTGCGAGTTTCTGCAAATTTTCTCTTTTTTTCATTATGTAATTATCGATTATTGGGCTTTTCTCAGAATTTTTTTTGACTACTTTCTGAAGATTTCTGTAGCAGAGTGAACCACAAATTTTTACAGTAATATTCAAGGACAATTAAGGGTCATTTTTCCTAAATGATTTTTTAAGTCCTGTGACGAGTTAATATAGCAACATTAATTAAGCAAGTCACGTTAACGGTAATTAGTCGACGCTTGCAAGAGGCGTCGTGTAGCTGCGTCGTTTAGATTTAGACGCCTGATTTCCCAGCATGAAAGCACGTCGGTGCACGCACCCTTCAAGCGTGCACTTCAAACCCAAATGAATTTAGGTCTATTTGCAGACTTTCTCTGTTTGCAGGCTAACAAGTATTTTGCGAGAAAAAAAAAATAAATTTTACTTTCGTGAAAGAAGATAATCATTTAGGTCAAAGTTTGTCTAAAAGCGTATAATAAGAAATAAAAAATAAATAAGAATCTATATACATATAAAGCTGAATGTCTGTATGAAATTCTTTATTTTCTTTAAAATCCTTTAAAGTCTTTTGAAATCTTTTGAAAATCCTTCAACGCTCTTGAAATTCCTGAAAATCTCATGAAGTCTTTAAAATCCTTTAAATTTGCTTTAAATATCTGAAAAACTCTTGAAATTTCTTAAAATCACTTAAAATATCTAGAAATCTTTTGAAAATCTTTAAACTCTTTTAAAATCCCTTGGAACTCTTTAACCCTCATCAGTCCCTCATTTTGCCACCTTAATCAGTCCCTTGAGTGTCATATTGACACTCTGAAATAAATTAAAAATAGTTTAAATTGCTTTATGGAATCAATGAGGAAATATTAATTCAAGATTGAAAAACTTTTTTACGTTGATTCGAATATTTTTGTGTAGAAAAATATTCGCCTTTCTTCAAGTATTCAAGTAGAATAATTGTGCGGTAAAGTTGAAAATAGTGTCAATTTGACAATAAAGACTGATGAGGGTGAAAATATATTGAAATCCCTTGAAATTCCTTAAAATACTTTTAAAATCCTTGGAAATTCCTTAGTGACCTGAAATTTCTTAAGATCCCTGGTAATGTCGGGTAAATTTGTGCTAGTGATATATAATATTCAAACTCTGTCTAAGTAAGTCGATTGACCTAGTTTCCGACCCTAATATTTTCAACTCCTAAGCCTTTAATTTTAGCATGCGAAGTTGAAATTAAATTGAATAAACTACCATTGTCTGACCTCAGAACTTTGAACATAGGAAATGATAATTTAGGACGAACTTCCGCATTTCAAGCAATCTGAGTTCAGAGATGAGTTGTCATTTTGCCAATGAATGTAAACAAAATGTGAAGGGATTTGTGGGAAGAAGGATCTTCAAATGAGAACACAGAAATCCGCACACTTGTCTTGGAGTGAACCGGGTTGACGAGGGTGGAAATGAATATCCAGTTGGTTTTGACATAACTTCCTCAAGGCAGTAGGGGCTGGCTTGTCTGCGAACTTTGATTACATCTACCGACGTGATAGCCCTTTATCTACCCTTGCATAAATAAGAGTCACAACTGCACTGATATTATAAAAGTTACAAGGGGCAAAAGTCGTCCGGTGTGTCGACACAAAATATCCGATTCAAAATTTCCCATCCATGAATTATTCATGACGATACCTTCGTCGAAAAGTAAAAAGAAATATGTTAACATTCTGATATTTTCATGTTTTTACATACTGATATTAGCATATCAATATTTTAATATTTTGGTATTTTAATATTATCTCTCTTGATAAAATCAATTTTATGGTGAATTTCCTTCAATTTTTTTCATAAGATGTAAACTGATCTGAATTTTCACTTTGCTTTCAGAGACCTGCAAGGGAACAACATTTCGGTCATTTTTAAAACGGATTTTGAAGACATGGCTACTCTCCACGTTTTGTAAGTAATTTACAAATCTCGAAAATATGGCTTATTTTTAAAAAGTTTTTTGTTAAATTTCTTCACATTGTTTTATTTAATTTACAGACAATTATCCAGCAATCAGATCCACACGATAGAAAGAGGAGCTTTTCAAGACTTAGTAGGAGTTGAAAAATTGAGACTAAACAACAACCAAATTCGCTTCTTGCCCGATTTGCTCTTCAGCAACATGATGAATCTCAAAAGACTGTAAGTAACTTTCTCTTCACCACAGGTGGTTAAGATACAAAAAATATAAAAATTGTTTTCTAAAGCGAGTTATATTTCAAGAAATATGTTATTATCTCCAATCATTTAAAATACACCTGCAGGCCACGAAAATATAATTTACAACTCGAGAAACAGGTCTTTCCACACACATTTAATCTGTAATCGCAACTTTATTGCATTGCGGCTTAATAAATTGATCCTTTCACAGAAAGCAAGACTAAAGCTAATATTCCACCTAATATTAAATTATCTGATCTCATTACAGTAAATTAATTTTGAGCAACTTAAATGTTTCAAGAAATTCCTGCATTATACTTGTGGAACATGTAATTTCAAATTACAGATGCTGTCGTAAATTATTATCAGCTATAACTACTGCAGTATAGAACAGATTGTGACTCTGCAGTCATAACCTTTTCATTCACAGCAGCACAGACCTCGTTTTCTTTCTAGGTTTCTTATTTCACTGAGAAACGAGCATTTCTTTTTAAAATTGTATACCGTTTGTCCCTACACGTGCGGCGTCTTAGAGCTCGTGAAAATTTAATGAAGTCTCAAGGTAGCAGAGGCAGTGAAAAAAAATAATTGGCAAAAGATAAATAATAAACATGGAGAACACAGAATTTATCTAATAAAATATTTACACATTAATTCTCCTGGAAATTTTCTATTTATCTCAGAGGTAACTTTATATACTTCCCTAATAAAATATTTATTCATTTTGCATAGGAGGCAAAATAAAGCTAATCAGCTTTTTCCTTTTTATTACTTGTCAGTTTAAAAATGTAGAAACAAACTTGACATTTTATTTATCATTGTCGTAACAGATGAATATTCTATTTGAAGAGCAGAATATTTAAGTCGATTTAAAAAAAAAAAGCTTTTCTCGCCTTGGAAGAGATGTTGAAGATTTTAATTGTTCTCTCTTTCCTTATTTTGAACTGACGAGTGCAACTGAGAGGAAGATCCTGTCTTATCGTGTCAGAGGACACTGTTAACTGGCGTCGAGGCGCTCAGCGTCGAAATTCGATAATTGCTTTCTGGATTGGGTTGAAAACTAGCTCTGGGAATTCAATCCACCAGTCTTGTGTTACTGTTACTTGTGTTACTCGGAGGCTTGCGAAGACAGAGACGAGCCCTCTATTCTGTCTTCTGTCGAATATAATTACAGAACGAGAGTTTAGAACCAGAAATGCCCACCGATGAGCTTGTCCAGAGGCTCACAGAGTGCAACCTATTATCAGAAATGACTGATTAGAACTCGTGCAAGAGACAGAGAATCCCTGGAAATCATAGTCTCATCTCTTAGAGAGGAAATTCTAATTAGACTGACTTCTATCTCTTCATCACTTTGTACTCACAATCACGTAATCTTGGGAATTAGTTTCAAAATTTCCAATGCTCCTAGATACTATTACCTACTTCCTACGCTTTCAATAAAAAATTATTAAATTTTACATGAATCAATTTGAAATTTTTTCCAATATTAAACTTTGAATACGCTATCCACCCCTTGGTAGTATTCCTTTAACGTGAAAGTTTACCTAAAAGACTGAAAAAAATGAGTGTGAAATTTTATCAGATCAAACAGGAACATCTTGAGAGTTTAGGAACTTTGAACTTCGTTGACAAGTTTTTCTGGGAGAAATTTGCTCGTCGAGGTCAATAGGTTTCTCGTTTAACGACCTCTAAGAGGGAAGAAGCTATTGAATAAACTATAGACCTAAAGCCTTTGTATCACCACGTAGACTGAAGCTAGCTAGTCATATGAACTAATAATTGCAAGAGTCACTGCCCTGGTGTGGTATTCGAACCTCTGAATAATTTATTTAAAAAGTAGAACAAACTCACGACAATCTGTAAAAGTAGATCGAAACTAAGAGCACTGCCCATAGGCTTTAACATGCTTGATCCACTTCTTAGAAACCTAACGCCACCCTCTATAAGAAACAGTAGATCCTGCATTATTCTGCTGAATAACGATTGGAATTTCTTAAGGAAAAACTCGAGATACAATGATAAAAATCTCCTGATTGCTGCTTTTTAAATCGGGATTTATTTACATATATATATTAAAAACCTTTCTAAAACAATATTTGTAAATAATTTTTTTTTTTTCAGGGATCTCAGCCATAATCAGATTGCAATGATCGGACAAAAGACTCTGAGGGGAATCTCTTCTCTAAAACATCTGTAAGTACTCTTAAAATCTTATAGATGAAGATTGAATAAATAAGATTGGAATAATTGAATTTTGACAAATTCTTTGCAGATTGCTCGACGATAATATTCTGACCTGCATCGACGAGGGTGCAATCCGGGAGCTGAAGGATCTAGAAATTTTGTAAGTTGCATATTTCCCTAGTGACACAATATGGAAGACATAATGAAATTCTCGCTCGGAAGTTTCGACTTTTAATGAAATTTATTATTCCGAGCAACTAGATCGCTTAGTTCTGTAACGAGTTTAATTAAGTTACGTAAATTCCATTGAAACGAATTGAATGTTTTTCTTCTTCTCTTCAAGTTTGTCCTTAAAATAACAAAAGCAAATATTTACACAAGGAAAGAGAAAGAAAAGTTGTGAAAGAAAGCTGCAACTCGTTTAGAATATAATTTGCAACTTTTTCTTCCAGGTCTTTGAATAATAATAAACTGACGACTCTTGGGAAGGAAATGTTGAATGGGTTGTCAAATTTACGTTCTCTGAGGCTAGCTGGAAATTCGCTGGTCTGCGACTGCCACTTGAGCTGGCTTTCACGACATCTCAGAAATTTTCCACGTCTCACACAGAACACGAGATGTTCGTCTCCCGCTCATCTTAGAGACCACAACCTTGGCGAATTGCAGGTAGGGTGCGACATTTTTAAGGCAACATAAATACTTCAAATTTAACATTGATCAAAAAGTAGATTTCTATCTTTTTTGATGAATATATTGGTCTCGTGCAAGTAAAACTTTTTCCATTATCGTTCTTCTATCCAGCCTTGCATGCTGGAATTGTTTAGACTTGTGAGAGGTTTTGTAGTCGCAATACTGTTTCGAGTTGTATCTCCCCAAAAGTCACGCCACCCTGCAATCAAACAATAAACCACTTCATTTTAGAAACTTTAAAAATCATCAATTCTCTTTCATTAGGAACACGATCTCAAATGCTCTGGATTAATAGAACGTGCAACCTCCGAATGCAACGCTGAGCCACAATGCCCCAGTCCCTGCGAATGTGCCAACGGAATTGTCGATTGCAGAGAAAAATTATTGACTAAAGTTCCAACCCATTTACCAGAAGACACTACAGAATTGTGAGCACTTTATAATTGACTGAGTAAACTGTTACAGCTTTTAGATATACATAAGAAAAGATTTTAAAAATTTGTTACTTCCTTTTACAGACGTTTAGAGCAAAACGGAATAACGGAAATTCCTCCCAAGGCTTTCTCCCCTTACAGAAAGCTACAAAGAATGTAAGTAAAATAGTGTATTTTTTCCCCCTTTTTCGTCTGGAGCAGAAAATAATGAGTTCTTCTGATATCCCTTTGCAGAGACTTGAGCCACAACAAAATCAAAAAGGTTGCTGCTGACGCATTCCATGGACTCAAGTCCCTTGAGTCGCTGTACGTACATCGAAAATTACAATCTATATCATCTTTCTATATTACTTGACTAACTTATATTCCTTTTATTTCAGAGTCCTTTACGGAAACAAAATAACGGAATTACCCAGCGGTATTTTCCACGGACTGAGTAGCTTACAACTTTTGTAAGTATCCTTTAATAAATAATTAATCAATATGATAAGTGAAAATTAGAATGAACGTATAGAGATAAAATGAAAAATAATGCGCACATTGAAAAGTAATTTCACGTGACATGGATTGACAGAATTAGATGTATCTTTCAATCGCGCTAATAGCAAGATCTAAACGGAAAAGGTTTATGAACCTGATCAATCAAAACTTAGTTGGCTACAATGTACTCAATACTCAATCGATAATGTATGTTCGTTCCAGGCTGTTGAACGCCAATCAGATTTCCTGTATTCGGACGGACCTGTTTAGAGACTTGACCAGCCTAACACTTCTCTCCCTTTACGACAACAAAATCCAGTCTCTCAGCAATGGAACCTTTGCTCACCTACGCAACATCAACGTCATGTTAGTATATCCATAATTTCATGTTAAACGACCGCGAAACTCGGCTTTAGTAGCTTCATTTCTAACTTGATAATGCTATAAGAGCTCAACAACTTCCACTTGCTCCACTTCTACAAAACAGAATTTAAGTTTAAAAGTAGATCTGGGCAAACTAAAACTTCTATTGGATGCTAGAAATTTTTATTTTTAACATTTCATCACCATTTTTATTTTGGAATTGAGCATTGAAGACAAATTTTTACAGGCACTTGGCTAGAAATCCTTTCATTTGCGACTGCAATCTTCGTTGGCTGAGTTCTTACCTACACACGCACCCAATTGAAACTTCCGGTCCAAGATGTGAGTCTCCGAAGAGATTAAGCAATAGGAAGATCGACTCGATTCGGGACGAAAAGTTCAAATGTAAGGGTAAGCACGATTCGACTTCTGGTATCTCTTGTTACTACGACAGGATGAACTCAGGTCGGTAATTCAAACTCCTTCCTATTTAAATTCGGCATCCCTCATTTCATTTTTCATCTCTCTTGCTGCTAAATTCCTGTAACAAATTGATGTTTAGCATCTCCTAAGTATTGTTCCATTTTTTCTGATCATTTGTAATTCATTTTAATGAATTCGGCACCTGCAGTAACGGACTAAAATTAATTGTTGAATTCAGTAACATCCTGTCGTTATAGTATAGTTAGGAAAATAACCTTTGGATAATTGGCTAATAGAAACTTTATCTCTTTGTCTCAGGTGATGAAGAACTTTTAACAAAAAGGGCTGGTGAGTGCATTCTTCCTGGACCCTGTCCCTCGCCTTGTGTCTGTACCGGAGCCACTGTCGATTGTTCTGGAAAGAAATTGACTGCAATACCAAAGGACTTACCAATCTACACCTCTACTTTGTAAGTTTCTTTTTAAAGCTTCCAATAATTTCTAATTACAGAATTAACTTTCTAAAATTAAGTTCAAAAACTGTATATCAATATAAATTGCTTGTTTACAGAATACTGAGGAATAACGAACTAGATAAGATTAAAGCTGATGGTCTTTTCGAGAAATTGCCAGACTTGCAACACTTGGATCTGAGGAAAAACAAAATTACTCGCATTGAAGCTTCTGCCTTCCAAGGAGGTCACAAAATTACAGAATTGTGAGTTACTTTTAAAATGGAACATGTCTAATTTTTATTTAAATTATATGTAATTTTGAATCTCATCCATTGATTTTTTGCAGACTTTTATCTGAAAACAAACTAAGAGAAGTGCACAATAAAATGTTCACTGGCTTATCCAATCTGAAGAGCTTGTAAGTCTACAGATTTTACATCATTTTTATGTCCTTTTATCAATCGTAAAATACTTTATATTCTTTTTTTAAATTAGAAACGTGGATTCGAACGTCATCACCTGCATAATGCCCGGAGCTTTCGATGGATTGCCTCATTTACGATCCATGTATGTAGTTTAATTTGAATTTGAATCTATAATTGATAAAAAATTGAAGTGGAACGAGTTTTATTTTATTTTTCTATTTTAGCAACATGCAAGGAAATCCTCTGTCTTGCAACTGTCATCTAGCGTGGTTCGCTGAATGGTTAAGGAAACGCGACATTACGAATGTTACTGGAAGTTGTCACGACCCCCCAAGGCTGAAAAATGCAGTTATCAGAGACATCCCTCATCATGAATTCAAATGCAATAGTAAGTAAATTACTTTATCCTAATACGATGATTAATAATGGTAAAATATTAATTTTTAAATTTGTTTATCAGGTGACAGTATTGGATGTTTGGGAGATGATTACTGTCCACCTCAGTGCAACTGTGCTGGATCAGTTGTAAGGTGTTCGAGATCCCACCTCACTGAAATTCCACGAGGAATACCGCCCGAAACCACCGAACTCTATTTAGACGTGAACGATATTAAAACCATTCAACCTGAAAGACTGAACCACTTGAGGATTCTAACGAGGCTGTACGTACACTAAACCTGTTTCCTTCTTCAATATTACATTAGAAATTAAACGATTCTATAATTATACTTTTATTACAGAGACTTGAGTAACAATCAAATCTCCATGCTCTCGAACGACACATTCAAAAATCTCACAAAACTTTCTCATCTGTAAGTACAAGAATATTTTCCCCATTTAAATATTCTTTCAGAAGTATTATATTTTAATCGTAATTTCATTTACAGAATTATCAGTTACAATAAACTACAGTGCGTGCAGAAAAACGCCCTTTCAGGATTGAAGTCCTTGCGTATTATGTAAGTTTCACAAATTTATTATCTTCAAGAGACGTGACACCTCCGCCCATAGTCCAAACAGATCCTTCAAAGTCAGAGTAAATAATAAATTATTTTCTTTAGGTCCTTACACGGCAATGAAATATCCGTAATTCCCGAAGGAGCTTTCGAAGACTTAAAAGCGATTACCCATCTGTAAGTGACTTAGAAAGTTCTAATAATAAGTGACATTTTATAGAAATAAGTAGAGAAAGTACTGAGGCATTAATTTTAAATTGTGTGCAGAGCTTTGGGATCAAATCCTCTCTACTGCGACTGCAGTATGCGATGGCTAGCAGAATGGGTAAAAAAGGATTACGTCGAGCCAGGTATAGCTCGTTGTATGGAACCTCCTTCTATGAGGGAAAAGCTCCTTCTGACGACACCAGCCAGTGCATTCCAATGTAAAAGTAAGTACTTTGTCATCGTACTAACGAATCATGAAAGACGTTTATAGTTTCCGTCGCCGAATTTCTTTGCGGTACTCTCGCTTGGCGCATTCTGTATATATCCTTTTCCAAATTTACTTTATTTTTAATTGCTCATTAACAGTAGACTTTTTAGTTTGTTTTTTTGGCCTAACCCCTCAGAAGAGTACTAAAATTGCTCATTAATCGTAGACTTTTCTTCCGCCCAGCCAAACAGCAACCAGCCGAGGTCCTGGCAAAATGTGACCTGTGTTATACTGCGCCCTGCCAGAACGGAGGATTTTGTGAGGCGCTACCAGACAGACAGTTTCGTTGCAAGTGCGCACCAGGATATCACGGAGAAAGGTGTTGGTATAAAATCGATGCGTGCTATGGAAATCCTTGCCGGAACGCCGGAACTTGTAAAGTACTGGAAGAAGGAAGATTCAGGTAATTTTTATTTTTCTAGATCTCGAAACGCTGATCCAGCAACGCAGCTGGGGATTCTAGAAATCTGCACGTGAATGTGCTTGTATGGTAGATTTTTTGAGAGCTTGCCTGTTTTTTAAAAATCATAAATGAAACAAGAATTTTATCGGAATGAAATAACAATGATCGAATTTTCCTCAAGTAAGATCTCTTCAATGAGGAGATAGTTTTACACCGTAGTAAGTTTTACTATGAATCTACTACGCTTCGTAGACAATCAGAACCCAAGTGGAGGGGAAGAAGTGCTTCTGATTGGTTCTGATTCTGCTTCGTAACTAATCAGCAGCGCTTCTTCCCCCCCACTTGGCTTCTGATTGGCTACGGAGCGTAGTATTCAACTATTGATAGAGTAGGTTGTTGATCCATTCTGATTTAAAGATGCAACCAGTAGAAATTAGTGAATGTTGTAAACTGGCTCGTTGGCGGATCTTATGTCTTAAGAGTCGGACTGAATGCATCGATTAATTAAGTTTGTGTGTAACAGTTGCAACTGTGCTCCCGGTTACGAGGGACTTCGGTGCGAGAGCAACGTCGACGACTGTGCGAACAACAAGTGTGCCAATAACGCAACTTGCGTCGACCTCGTCCAGGCCTACAGATGCGACTGCGCCCTTGGATACATGGGTGAATATTGCGAGACAAAAATACCCTTCTGTACAAAAGGACACGATCCCTGCGAGAACGGAGGACGCTGTGTCGATCACGGGTCCAACTACAGCTGCGAGTGCCCAGTCGGCTTCACCGGCCTTAATTGTACCAGCAACTTGGATGACTGCAATGATCATTTGTGTCAGGTACATAAAGTCTAAATTTTACAAGGTTCTATCTCGAGAAGAATAAAATGAAATTAAAAAATTGTTTTCCCTTTTCAGAACGGTGCTACATGCATCGATGGCATAAATAGCTACGAGTGTAAGTGCGCGCCGGATTATACGGGGAGGTACTGCGAGGTTGCGCCATCAACTGCCATGCTGTATCCTCAGACCAGTCCATGTGCCCATCATGACTGTCAGCATGGCGCTTGTTTCCAACCCTCTTCCTCTGCAGCGGATTATCTGTGCCAGTGCCACCCCGGCTATACCGGTAAGTCATCTGAAAATGAAATTTTCCACCTTGAAAAAAACTCAACCCAGCTCATCCCACGACTTTCCATATTCTAGGTAAACGGTGTGAGTACCTGACAAGTCTGAGCTTTGTGGATAATAGCTCGCTGGTCGAGCTTGAGCCGCTTCGTACCCGACCCGAAGCAAATGTGACCATCATCTTCACTACCACCCAAGAGAACGGAGTTCTCCTTTACGATGGACAAAACGGAGAGCATATAGCAGTAGAGCTGTTCAACGGAAGAGTACGAGTATCTTACGACGTCGGAAACTACCCTACCTCGACCATGTACAGTTACGAAATGGTGTCTGATGGAAAACCACACATGGCCGAGCTCATAGCGGTAAAGAAGAACTTTACTATGAGGGTAGATAAAGGTCCAGCGAGAAGTATCATCAACGAAGGCCCCAAGGAATATTTGAAGCTCACCACACCGATGTACATCGGAGGCCTCGTCTCTGAAGTTGCGAGTGTGGCCTTCACAGAATTCCATTTGAGAAATATCACCAGCTTCCAAGGTTAATATATATTTTGTTTACTTTTTCATCTATGTTTGTGTAAAATTATGACTTAGTAGTTCTAAAGCACTAAATCAAATTTGAATACGGCAACAGGTTGCATCTCGGAGATGTGGATCAACCACAAGTTGGTCGACTTCAGCAACGCAGCGAAAATGCACGGCGTTGCACCCGGATGTGCTGCAGGCGAGGAAGAAGCCGATGAAGCAAGTAAGGACATAGTCGAAGTTGAGGCGGTAAATAGCGACATCAAAGAAGATTCTGTGCCGCAAGAGCACGTTCTACATGAAGATTCTGGTGAGTCTACTTTATTTACCCAAGAACCTGCAAATATTTGACACTATCGAGTTTAGATACCAATCTAGAGACGCTTTAGGCCACCTTTGACTTTTAAACTTTCTGAATCAGGAGGTACATTTAGACTATAAACTAGTTGTATTTGTAAAATGAGTATTTGTCGTGAATTAAATTCTTTTTTAATCATTTGTTTCAGATTACAGTATCATAAGTCCGGTGGCTACTGATGTTTGTCTCGGAAATGAGTGTAGAAAGGGTTCGCAATGCGTGCCATCGCCATATGGAAACACCTACACGTGTCGATGTCAGCTTGGATGGCAGGGTCGATATTGTGAAAAAGGTAAGACCTCATTTTTCAAAGTAACACTATCAAGTTTAATTATCAGCTTACTAACGATTTTCTCTTTTTAGCACCAACATGTCGAAAGGAACATACCCGCGAGTACTACAGCGAAAATGGATGTCGAAGTCGACGTCCAGTTAAACTGGCGAAGTGCTGGGGTAGTTGTGGAAATACTTGTTGTTTGCCACGAAAAACCAAGCGACGTAAGGTGAGGAATACATTTTTGCAATTTCGAAAATCAAAGGGATCAAATAAAAAATTGCAAGTTGAACTAGGCTTGAATAAATTCTATTAATAAAAAAAAACTAATAAAATTTTTTTGTTTCAGATTCGTCTAATTTGTAACGACGGTACTCGATACACAAAAGACGTCGACCTGGTGCGTAAGTGCACGTGTACTCGCAAATGTTATTAAGAAACAATTGCATATGTCTCGCTTCATTGGACTTCCGGGTCTAAAGCAGGATGTTGAATATCTCGAAGGACTGAAACTTCCGCTACTCGCCCCCTTCCCTAAGAAGTGAACGTACTCACGATAGATTTTCGTGAGGAGTGAAATGGAAACATTTTATACTCGGAGTGGTGAAAATAGTGAAGGCTAAACAAGATGGACACACACAGCCGGCTCAGTGTGATATTGTATTATTTAAAGAAAACATATGTTAATACATATAGGTATATTACTATTGGTATCAACCAGCTAAGCGTACTAGGTATTCATAAATGATATGTCTAGCCGTATTTCATTATTGCGCGGGCACGTACGAACTATTGTTTCAAGATTCGGTATGAATGGACCCTAGACGTAAATGCTCGCGTATCCGCGAATCTTTACGGTGTAAATGCTGTAAATGGATAAAGTAGCGAAGGAATTATTCTGCCTAATGAACGATACGACTATAAGGATGAAATATTTAAGAAATGCCTTTCGATTTCGTTGAGTTCCTTTGAGTGCCCACTGGTCGTGAACTTGACTGTTTCTTCGTACTTTCCATTCGTTTATCTCCGTACACGCTTTGCGGTTCATATCTTTTTTCTATGATACTGACGATGCTTCAAACGAACGCTGAAACATTCGGTCAGTGTAATACCTTAAAACCGTCGACGGGGCGGGTGGTATTTCAAATACATTGTATTTGTGTATCCAATATACGGAGCGTATATTCGATTTAGAAATGGCGTGTTTTTGAAATACGCAACGATATACATATATTTTGTATTCAATTGAAGTATTTACATACTGCCAAGGAGAGTATTGAGTATATTTTATTTAAAAGTTTTTTAGTTTTTTTTTTAATTTTATTTTATTTAAACTTTAGTTCAAACTCGTTGTATGTACCTTCAAATTTTTTTGTTCTGTATACACGATATTATCGGTAACTGTTGAAACACGTAAGGTCTACGTGTATGACAATATGTACGCGACAAATCTATATTGCGCTTTATTTTAGGAGCGATCTGAAAAACGAAAAACTGTAAACTTTTATATCCCAGACTCTGTAATTACATTTTTAGTAGGAAACAGATTTATTTGATTGTTTCCTTTCTTCAATGCGATTGTCTTTATACTGTATATTTTCTTCATTGTGGTTAACCTATTCAATATAATATTTGATAAAAACGAATAACATTCTTTTCTTACTTCATAATTCCTTTCCTTCTGCTTGGCTATATCTTCAGATTTAATTGCATTCTTGTAGTGCTAATGCCTCCGGAACAGTGACTGTACAGGGTCCTTCAAAATGATATCTGAAAATTCATTTAATTTAAAAGCTTACTACTACTTAAAATTTGACGACATAAAATGCTTATTTCTATGCTCAAAATTATAATTAAATTAATTTGAAATACTAACTCGAAGTCTCGAGTTACTGGAGTAGATTCGATATTAAATTCAGCGACAGCAATTCCGCGGCGAGCAACTTGAGGTGCAAACATTGCTGCGGGATACACGACTGAGGAAGTTCCAATAACTAAGCAAGCGTCACAGGATTCAACTGCTTCATCTGAAATATGAAACCATGTTAATTTTAAGTACATCTGTTGGCTACAATTTTAAGTTCAATATTGACTTAATATTTAATTCTCTTTAGACTTACAAGCCTTGCGCAAAACGTGTTCCTCAAGATTTTCTCCGAACCAAACAATATGGGGCCTCAAAAGACCGCCACAATTATGTTTTTCACATCTGGGTAAATCTTCTACTGGGATATCCGATGAGAGAGCATTTGGATCAGGAGATCTTCAAAAAAATCCTTTGCGTAGAAATAAGTGTTAATGATAGTTCTTCTATCAGCTTTATCCGAAACTTACCCTTTTCCTTCTAAAGCTGGACAAATCGGTATGCATTCGTTTTTCTTTACACTCTTGCATTTTGTACAACGGGTTTCATAGAGGGAACCATGCAATTCCAGAACATTTTCTGCACCTGCTCTTTGATGAAGTCCGTCTATATTCTGTGTCACAATAGACACGGTTTTGTTTTCCTTGGCTAATCTTTTTTGGAATTCTGCAATTGCTTCGTGAGCCTGGAACAAATTTAGTAATCAATTTATCTTAATTTTTATATTAATTTGTCTTCAATAACAGTAAAAGAGATGAATTTGGGAAAACGGTTTCGATATACGATTTGATTATCCTCGACCCTGTTTTAATTGATTAAACTATTTTAATATATTAATTTATTCTGACCTGACCAATCAAAAACGAGGAACCTATAACTATAATTGGTTTATTTTCTTTATGACGTAGTAATTAATCACTCATTAATTTTGTTAATTTCATTTCTTGAAGTTGTAATACTTTCTCTATTTTGTAAGTCTATTTTGTAATAAATTCTTTCTTCTTTTTGGTATGGGGTTCAGTTTCTTAGGTACTTATCATGATTTCTTGTAATTTAATTTTATTGCATGACTTTCTTTTAGTTTTGTTCTTTACGATTTGTATAAGTATATTATTATTGTTCATATATTACGACTTGTATGTATTTAAATATCATTCATTGATAGTATAGTCTGCCAGTTTTGTCAAGTTATCAAGGATATCATTTATCTTTTCTTCTAATCTATAGATGTTGCCATTGGGAGAAAGATACAGTCGATTAATCAATTTTTATTGTACAGAAATATTGAAAATCCAAAAAATAGAAAAAACATAACATACCTTGTTGGGTTTTGCTTGAGCTGCAACGATTCGTCGATATTCATAAAATTCCCAAACCAAAGATGGATTAGATGCAAAAGCTTGTGGAGTAGCCAGACTTTGGGCTTGATACTTTCTCCAAAAACCACCAGCCCCTCGAAATGTTGGAATTCCAGATTCGGCAGAAATACCACTTCCAGTCAAAATCAAAACATTTTTTGCATTCAAAAGAGTTTCACGAAACGACTTCATAACGTTCATCTTCTTTAAACTTTTCCGTATTTTGACTACAATGAAAGTTTATAGCTTCGTCATGCTTTACCAGTTTGCACGATTAATGCAATACGAAATTTGCATACAAAAAGAAGCAAAATTGTTCATATCATCCTCAATGTTTGGACTTCTGACACTTCACGTTCACGATCTTAGCAGAAGCAGACCAATCCTAGCCTTAACTGGTTTTGAAATTCAGCGCCATCTCTTGGTTGAAACGTAAACCCTAAAGCAAAATCGAACACAAAGATTAAAGAAAAATAATAAATAATTTTTGACTCTACTTACATTTTCAATATTTCAGTAAAAAAAGAAATTCTTAGGATCAGAATTACGTCCCATATTAATATGGTGCACTCATGGTTAATCATGAAAAAAGTTCTCCTCACTTCCTGATGTTCAGAAGTGGAAGAAAAATCGCTTTTATAGTAAAGTCAGCTAGGTAACACTACTTGTGAGAAACATTCAGCAGTTCTAAGTATATAAAACATTTTTAAAGTTGAATTTATTAAGTTTTATGAGTTCTTAATTTATTTTTGTGTGAAATAGGAATAATAAGTTTATATTTCTTCATATTTATTATTCTTTTTTTATTTAAAGAGATTTATATTTTTTTTAGGAGCATGTGGTAATTACCATCAGAGCAAATTTAGTTTTACCAACTTTACATTCAGAATAATAAATATTTTTCGCTAAAACTAAACGATCTGCTTCCTTCTTCATGAAACTGAGGTAAATGGTCTAGTTTTAGTGAAAAATATTTATAATTGTGAATGTAAAATTGGCGAAACTAGATTTGCTCTTATGGTATGTAACATATACCTTTAGCTGCCCTTAGCAACAGAATTTAGTCCAGCTAAAGGGCATGTGGCAATTACCATAAGAACAAATTTAGTGCGTCAACTTTACGTTTGCAATAATAAATATTTTTCACTAAAATTGGATAAATTAAAACGGAGGTAAATGGCCTAGTCTCAGAGAAAAATATTGATTACAAACGTAAAGCTAGCGAAACTAAATTGTTCTTATGGTAAAGTATCACGTGCCCTTAAGGCCATGTATTACTTATCCGATCCCTATCTTACCGACATTTTTTTCTCTGCAACATTACTTCCAAATTTATTGAGATATCAAATTGAAAATTTCTAAAACAAAAGAAAATATGCTAAGGTACGTTTATCTGGTCCTAAGTTTTTATTTAAATAAAAAAAATTTCAAAATAATTTTTTTTCATAAATGTAAATATTTAAGACCAGATAAACGTCCCTTATGATTTAACTTTAAGGGCATGTGAAAGTTTACCATAAGAGCAATTTAGTTTAGACGGGTTTTTTTCCACAATTTTTAATTTTTCAAAAAAATAATAATGTCGAGACAGAAAGGAAATTAACTCCGACGTCTGGGCACTATTATTTTGTTGAAAAAATAATAATTGTGGAAAAAAACCCGTCTAAACTAAATTGCTCTTATGGTAAACTTTCACATGCCCTTAATTTTAGAAATTTTCAATTTGATATCTCGAGCAACCTATTTTACCAGCAACCGAAAATTAGATCCTGAAAATTAAGAGCACATGTTACCTTCCATATGCAGAGTAGATCGCCTAGTTTTAGCGAAGAATATTTATTATTGCGTATATAAAATTGGCCGAACTAAATTTGGTAATTAATACAAATGGTAATTACCACATGTCCTTAATAAGAATTACTAATTTAGTCTGTTAATTAAAAGTGAAGCACCTGTTTTTGTTTAAAACATAATTTACTTATATTTGATATACATTTTATTTATTAATAAAAATTTTATTCATAATTATGAAATTTAAAATTAAAAGTTTGTTAAATTTGAATAATTTGAAATTGTTGAGTCCGAAATTTCAAAATATCAGAATTTCAAATATTCAATTCAATTTCAAATTGAAGCCTTCGAACATAAATTTTGAAAAAAAAAAGATGAGCTGAATGTAGTTTTCAAAATTGAATAGTTTCAGACTTTCAGCAACATGAAAGCTATTTTTCACAACGTATTTGTAGAGAAATTCTCAAAACACACGGGCGCAGTAAAATTTAAGACAAATTGTTTTCAATCGATTCCGGATTCATCCCTCTAGATGAATGGTTCCATCGGGAGTCGGCCTTCTATTCAGAGCTTTTATACATATAGCTCAGCACTAAAACCTGTTGAAAAATTTCGCCTTTCTCATGACCCGAAAAGAATCGTTTAATTCTCGAAAAGCGGCGAACTTTTAACGACCTTCAGCCCTTTCTAACATTTCTAAACTTAAGATATCTCACTTCTCTAGCTCTGCAAAGTTTCCAATGGTCCTTCCTCGGACAATACTCGCCGGAGACAAAATTGATGGACCACTTCCGCCATTATCGTTCGAAGAACGATTCCAATTTGGCCTTGCCATCGATAGAATCGGAAGTTCTTTCTCTTTGAAAGGTCACTGGAAAAGTGTTAGGTCTTGTAAAATTTTATTTCACTTTTCAGTCTCATATTGGAAAGCCATTCAGAAAAAAATAAAAAATCTCAGATACAATGAAGAAAAGAATCCTCTCCTTCATCATTCCTTCATCATCGGAGTCATTGGCGAAAGACGTTGGGTCCAGCGAAAATTGATAAAGTCAATATTATCAAAAGATTATTGAGGATCATGTTGAGAAGATAATAAATAGTTTTTTTTTATTTAATGACTTATTATTACACTTTAATGCCCAAGATACTTGATTGGGATTGGCAATCTCGAAAACCTTAGGGGAACGAGAAAAGCAAATAAAATCCAAAGGACAGGATCCTGAGGGTACAATCCACAATGGAACATCCAGCGTCTTCTAGGATGATGGCAATTCCTTTTTTCCCAGAGGACTCGATGTTTCTCTAGCCAGCAAATGGTATTTGGTAAGCTCCTGAGCGTATGTTTATCGTTCATTATTAATTACACAAGCAAATAGACAAGGAATCTTTATTTCCGGAGGTAATACCTCAAGCCAAATACGGTCAACTATGTTTGTCATGTAAATACATAACGAGATTGCCTTTCAAATTCTTATTTCTTCATAAAAACAGGAAAATGTATAAAAATATTAGTGATGTATTTGATATTCCATTGTGGAATACTTTTCCTCTATCAGAAACAACCCTCACTTTAAAAGAAAATATCAGCAGGCCCTTGGGACCTAGAACTTGCAAGAAACTCTTCTATCTTGAATATATTGCCAGCCTCCTTAAATCATCTTTCATATTAAACCGATTTTTCCGATAATCCAAAACTCGCTTTCCCTCAATAATAAAGAAATATATTTTTTACACTCATATTTTATATGAATCACCCTAAAAAAACTATTACCAAGATTTATAAAAAACGAAATTTCCACTGGAGACGAAGAGCAGGAAAGTGAAAATTGATGATAAAAGTTATCGTATGGAAGTCAGGACGACGAAAAGGGACAGAAACGAACCCTGCCCAGAACATTATTAGTTTAGCTCCACTCTCAGCCTGCCGCAATTCGCGCTAGCCAAATATTTTTCCAAATCTTCCGACCAAACGAGAATTTTCGTGTTCAGTAGAATTGACTTATATCCTATATATATTCCTACATACTCTTGTCGCCCTATATCATATATTTCTTCCTCGAAAAAACGATAATTTTCCCGGGTCATTTTCTTTTGACACATATCGGCACCTTCGAGCGGGATATTAGAGACCAACCCTTGTCTAAGAAGAACTTAAGTTTTTCACCGATTGTAGTACACAGGAGTGTTATGAGACCCCACGAGTATAGAGAGAAAAGTTAAGTCTCGAGGGCTGCAGGCGATAAAGGACATTTTTCATTTCGTTTGGAGGAAAACCAGTCGACAGGTTCGAAGTAAGGCGATAAAAAAGGGCACCCTCGGAAATCACTCTTGGTTCGACCGTATATATTTCCGGCGACACCATTCTTCCGGGACGTATTCGTGAAATGCCAATTCTTTAATTACAATCAAGTCGTGTTTTACCACCGAGGACCTTTTCAACTTTATTAGCTATACGTTACGACAAATTCGATTCGATAAATCAATATCTTCAATATATCAGTATCTTCAATATCCATATATCAATACCAGATGTCTCGATAATTCAATTACATAAACATACAAATAAAAATTTACCCGGTGTTGCCCAACATTTGTTTTTCTCCCACACGTGCAATATATCATCATAAAATCAACAAAATTTTAAGATTCAGTTCAGAGTTTAGGAGATTTTACATTTTTTTTAAGAGACGAGAAACTTTTGAAGTAAAATGCAAAGACTATGTTTAAAAAGACGGGTTGATTGATTCCAATTTTACAGAATGTGCGAATGATACCAGAGAAGGTTTCGAAACAAACAATTTTATGTCTCAAAAGTGCTTTTCAGTCTAAACTGACTTCAAAAAAGAAAAAATTGATTTTTTGGTCGATGTTCCGTGTATTTATTTGAAAAATATTATACTTACGTCGGTCATCTTTATTTTTTAGAGTGGCGCCCTCAAGATTTCAGATCCCAATAAAAATTACAGGAATTTTTTTAAATATTACACAATATCTGTAAATCTTACTGAATGTCGGCAAATCAGAAAAGAGTTTCAGTAAAATCTGTTACTATGCTGTAAAAATAAATGAACTTTTTTCCTCCGTATTGGTACAAAAAATTTATATTTTTAAAGGCATGTGATGCCCAAGAAGCAAAAATCTCATCATCCTACTACTTATCCTATAACATCTGGCAATAAAATTAACTCCTAGTACAACGGCATCCATCCGAGTATCACCGAGTCAAGCGCTGCTTAACTTCGGAGATCGAACGAGAAGCCTTAAACACTTCCATGTGTCCAAACAGACATATATGTATATAATAGTATCATGTATTATATTATTCTATATTTGGATTTTCAAGAGATTTCACAAGATTTCAAGACATTTTAAAGGATTTCCTGAGATTTTAAGTGATTTAAAGGAATTTCAAGGGATTTTAAGAGTTTTCCAGAGATGTTAAATGATAGAAAGAAATTTCAATAGATGATTTTAAAGGATTTCAAGAGATTTACAGAAGATTTAAAGGATTCACAAGAACTTATTCCTAACTGGAAAAAAATCATAATTTCTGCAGACTGAATTTGCTCCTCTTTTTAGCCATTTCTTCTATCGTTTTCACATTTAATACTAGAAGAACACTTGTTTTTTCAAGTGCTTTACTTTTTATCTATTTCCTGAAACTATTGGTCATTTCGAGGGGCTGAAAACTCGACCGATCGAGTTTACAGTACTTCTAGTGACTTTAGTAAATAAATACCTAATTATAGAAATTTGAAATATATAAAATTTCAGGAATGCCTTCAGAGACTATCATATTTAGCTTAAAATAGGGCCCTGACATGGTCCTGGCCAATTTTTCTGTTCTGAATGAAATGAAATCATTGATTTCGCATTGATCTGCGAAAGTGTTACAGAACTGTTTACTAGAATTTTTTTTACCCCAAATGGACATTTAATCAGATAAAATACACTTTCATGATTACGACAATGATTGAGTATGAATGGTGGATTTCTCCTATTCTGAAGTCCAATTATACAGGTCTTTTGCGGGTGTTCGTCCGATTTATTAACTCCATTAAGAAAGTGCGAAAACTGTTTTGACCGATGGAAACGACCAGGGTGGACCGAATAGAACTCGTATAACGCTAGGGAGGAGCCGCAGGCGGTGTTTTGCTAAATTAACTGGGGTGGGAATTTGAACACGTACGAAAGTTTCTTACCACCACACTACGTGGTCTCGACTTGCTCGAGAAACGTGAATATTTGTTCAAAATGACGTTAATTCAGAGACGAGAAAAAATGAAAAGTCATTCGATATCTATTTTAAAATCCGATAACAAAAATGTATCAAGAAAAAATATAGTACTATTTAATAAGAAAGCATTTATTCTTGTGAAATCGTTGACCTGGAGTAAAAACCACTTTAAAAAAATACAAAAAATTATGAATGCTGCTGCTCGAGAGACTTTTTCTTTTTATAGATTCAGAAAATCCTATGCTCGATACCTAGCAGAAAACATCTTGAGAGATCGATTACTTACATCTGGTGTCGAAGTATAGAAAACTATGAAAAATGTATCGCGCTGAAATTACTTTCCATATTTCTTCTCTTCACACGACTTTTTTCATATAAGAAATAGTGTTGACAGTTTCAAAGATAAATAATTTCCTTTCATAAATATAATCTTTTTATATAGTTACAACTTCTTTTATATTGCTTTTTTTTTTATAAATTAGAAGATTGTTTCCCGAAGGAAAAGAGTTTGTGAGATTCTTCATAGAAAGAAAACATCTTGATAAGAAAAAGAGATTTTTCTCAGTCCTGTTTACGAGAAATAACCGATTGCAGGAAAAACGAATTCTCCTCATCAGAAATATAATTTATCTCTGTGGTATATCTTTGTCAGGAAGCACATTCGTTCTTACGTGTATATTAAATTCCACGTCTGCTGGTTCATTTTCGACCCTCAAAGTGCTCTCGCCTACTCCAGAGTTATTTGAATAATGAACTAACACATTTACCTCACCCAGTCACATTTTTTTATTTGAAAAAAAAAACTCAATTCATTTTCATGTCGCATAACTGTTAGGAAAGTTTCTAAATCAAAGTCACTTTCATAAAGCAATATATAAAACAAGAAACAGGAGCAGTACAAATGAATTAAAAATTTTTATTCGAATTATTGAGACTTATCATTTCATTAATTTTCTCTTTCATCCATCACTGTATATGCATATAATCACTGTCTTTATTGAATTCAATATCCTTCCAATTTGCTCGCCATCTATTCAAAGAAATTTCCCGTCTGGAAGAAAAACTCTAAAAATCAAGAGAATCTATTATTCGAGGGTTCTTTTCCAGGTTTGATTCGAAGAGGGGAGGGTCACCGATTCCGAAATCAGATTAGCAAGAATTTATAGGGGCACTTTCCAGTCCCTCTGTAACTTCGGTCCACTCCCGCGAGATCGCAATTAAGCTGCCTCGGGGTTCGCTTCAGGACTTTCTGAAGGTTCTTGTAGAAACTTTAGGACATACGCTTTGATTTCTTTGATAAGTTGCACTTCTCAAAAAAGATAATAAAAAACTTCTCCCGTCACAGTGTGGTTGCTTTACTTTTACTCCCATTTATCATCCGAATCGCATTTCTCAAGTAATTGAGCAGTAAAAATAATATAACTCGAGTCCCTTGAGATATTATTAATCGTTCCAGATCAGGACCTTAATTTATGGGACACCCTGTTTTTACGCAATCTTACGAAGGCGCCTGCGAAATTATGGATTAATTGGATAATTTAAGTTTGTTTTGCTCTAAAAATTTCTACTTTTAGCATAGATATTTAGCATAATATTCAATGATCGAATGCAATTGAATTCTCTGATGATTGTTTATTTTTCTCGTTAATTGCCACACGCTATGCGCGAATATCAAACAAATTTACATTCATTTTGGTTTAATAACTGTTATTTCAGATCTGAAGGAACTTCAGTACCTCTGAACTGAAGGAAGCCCCGTGAGAGCTATCCATTCAGTTCGGGAATCGGAAAAAAGTGCAATCTGAGGGTAAACGATGGAGACGATGGGGTTCGAAATAGAAAAGCATACCTCCTTATCTACACGGCTTCGAATGATCTAATTTTCTTTTCTTAAAGCGTCACGCGCGACATCACCCTCACAATCAGTCTCGCCTTTTCTCTTCCTTGTTTTTTTTTTCTTTTTTTTTTTCATTTCTCTCTTTACATTGTGTGGTTTCTCTCAAACTTGAATCGCCAGATGAAAATCGATTGGCTGGCAAATGTACCATGAAATTTAGAGTGGGGCCATGAGCTTGGTTTTCATGTGAGCCTTAAGGGGGTGCGTGACACGTTGACTGCCGAAATACTTCAAGTTTGTTCACGCCTGGGGATGCCTGATATTCCCCCGTGAGTCTCTGTTGCCTTCAAATTTCAAGAACCAATGTGAGCCAATATGTGCCAATGTATACCTATAGTTTATTAATTTATATACGTTACGCAATATATATGCTATACCCTAACAAAGAGTCTTCATGGCCCACCGCAATATACGGGCCAACCTATGCTAAGATGGTAATCTATTCAATGCTAACGAAACCGGGCCTTCTCTCGATCACGAAACTTCGTATAGAGGGTAACTTTATAATCGCGAGTTTGCGGGGTCCTCCCCCTTCAGAGTAGTCGTTAACGGCACTTGGAAGCTGGAGGATTTCAAGAAAGAAAGCTAGGGGATTTGGGAAATAAGCACGCTAAGAAGACACCCCCTTGTTTCGAATTCCAAGTGCCTTTCACGAAAAACATCAACAGGGTTGAGAAAAACCCATGAAAAATGAACAGTCTTGAGATTTATGAAGATGTTTTTTGACACTTCCGGGATGTTATAGATTCTTTTGTGAGATTTCAACAATGTCAAAGCAAATTCAGATTTATTGTCTTCTTCAATTTATTGTCAGTACACCTTGTCTAAGGCTTTTTATCTTAGCTTTTAGAGTTGATAAAGTTATTGCTTTTCTGTAGAAGTTTCAGTGAATCTTAGTATAAATTAAATAATAAATTCGTCACTTTTATCAGAATAATAAGACACTACAGGACAACATTCTTTTGGACGCTTTTCTTAATTGCTTTGCTCTAGTTTTAAGGGCGACTTTCTGCCTTGCCAAATGAGTTCAAGTTTCAAGTAATTAGCACAATATATACGTCTTGAGAATACACGCGTTCCGCCTATACGGAATACTAAATGAGACATTTAACTCTTGTAGAACGATATTTTATAACTCTTTTGCTCACACTTTTATGGCGTTTTTATATAGTTGAAGAGTTACAAGCGTAAACTATCGTCAAAAGTATTTCCAAAATGAATTGTAGTAATATTTATAAGAGTTAAAAATTGATGTATTCATTTGAGAATGAAATATGTTTGCCTGAAAATTATAATTTACACAAAACATGAAACGCAATTAAGAAAAGTTGAAGGGACAGGTTGTTCCTGAGTTGGAGGAAGTGTAATATAGGCTTACATGTACATCCAGGATAACAACTAACCCGTGATTAATGTTTTTGTAGGCACTCGTTCGTAGGGATGAGTCCATGGGGAGTGCTCTCTGTTTTGCACTAGCTATTTGCCACTCTCTCCATACTTCAACCAACGGCAAGTTGTATATCGCTATACATGAATGTCTCCAATTACCGATTGTCAAACCAGTTTGGTTAAATTTAATGAAAAGGAATGCATTGCTACATCTGTCAAAATCGAACAACGCCAGTGTAGTCCGATCGACATATGTAAAACACATGGATTTCCATAAAACACGAGTGAAAGAAACTCATATCCCCGCTTGTAATATTTATCATTTATTCCATTTGTTTTATCACTTCACGATTTTATCGTTGAAGCAAGGAACACTACTTGCGTCATAAATTCAAAATTTGTGAATGCGAATTCTGAAGCGCTAAAGCATTATAATTGAGAGGTTGACTAAAGTTGTAAGCACCCTTATAGTTTTCAGAGATTTATGTGCTTGCTGTGGTCGTTTTGAATAAGCTGTGAGATTTCTTGACAGCAGAGGATCTAAGACGAGGGATTACAACGCCAACCACACGACAGAGGCTGCGAAATTAACGTCTAAATCTTGAACGATCTCCTTCACTCTTCCAACTTTACCCCTGTTTCTCACATTTGTGATTTCGTGCTGAGTGCGCGCAACCTGTTATCTAATCTTCGAGAGAAAGATTTTAATTAAATCGAGAAACGAAGAACAATTACAAATATTACCCATTGTAGCATTATTATCTGCTAAACTTACGGAAATTAAATTTCGAGCTTATTTTAGATTTTATATATTAAATAGCAGAAATTTATCCGACGTTGTCTGGGATTTTAAGAGATTTCAAGTGACTTTAAGGAATTTCGCAGAGGAGCTTAAAAGTATTTTAAGGCATTTCATACAGAGATTTACAAGTACTTTTAAAATGTCTTTACGAAATTCTCAAGACAAATTTATGACCCCCTGTAAAATTTGGTTCCGATAGGTTCAAGGGTGTGAATGTCTATATTATTCAAATTTTAAATATTATTTACTTCATAGATTAATGGTGTTAGATAGCTAACATTTATATTGAATTGTGGCTGGTTCTTTCAAACTTGAACTTCCCCAAGTTGAGATCAACCAGCAAAATCATTATTCACCCGTGATCTCTTACCACACCAGCCACTTTATAAATTCGTTCTGCAAGCTCACATTTTTCGCCGCGACTGAGAGCTTTTAGCATTGGACATATTGTTTCAGGATCGGATCTAAATGCAGTTAGGGTAATTTTATGTAAAAACTGGAAAGTTTTGAATGCCAACAGGGAAAACATAAGGTTTTTCTTTTAAAAAAAGTAGTTAATTGTTTTTTTATAATGGAACATTATTTTTGTACAACAATGCATGAGTTTCTATAAAAGTTGCTACAGTAATGTATTTTGGAACATTAATTTTTGAAAGTATATACGAAGCGGAAGGTATAAACTCGTGAGCTTTCAGTGCAACTGCTTGCCATTACTGCACTTAAGTGAATTTTAAATAAAATATTATGCTTGTGCAAGTTATTTACATTTCCGCATAAAAGCAGAAAATTGGATCTTTTAACGTAATCAGATTTCATGTACCGCTCTGGCATAGATTACTTTTGCATTTGTTATAAGTGCTTCAAAAAATTAACGTCAATTCTATAAATTTGCTACATGCATTATAAATGTCGGAAAATGTAATATAATAATTATGTTCATTATAGTCAATTAAGGAGTCATTTTTTCACTATAACGAATAATTTATAGAGATACCTATATAAAATGAAGCATTTTTTTCTCAACCACTATAATATGTAACTAATTATTATTTTTCACGGATATTTCAGATACCTTTTAACGAATTTTTATATAAAAAGAAATCCGCTCCTGCAATGTACAGGAGGATTTGGGTGTGTCACCCGTATTTACGAGGAAAAAGGATACCGCATGGAATGGTGTATCGAAGGGGTGGAATCCTGTTAGGTTTGTAACCGGTCTATTACTGGCTTTATTGAGATTGCGAATCAACCAGCAATTACTACAGGATGCAGGGTAGGAAGTACGATCAATGCCATCATCAATGAAATATCACGAATCATCATCGTGATTTGTATATATATGGGCATATCCACGAAAAGTGTCATTTTCTCAAAAAAAAGAAGTTCCAAAATCAATCTTAAGGCACACTTTGCAAACTTTTTTACTACATCCTAAATACATATAGGAACTCATGGTGTCTATTGGCCCCCAAAATCTACTAAAAAATCAAAAGATTTTTGACCTGGATAGTTGCGCGCACTTTCCACAACTCTTTTCCCTGGAGTGGACATTTGAATTGTGAAAGC
>JAUESH010000024.1:6986548-7012055 GCA_032275165.1 Synergus magnus
TATCAAATCGAACTTTCGATAACTAATCTTATTCTCACGTAAATCAACAAATGTACTTTTGAGATACTTTTGAGATAGATTTATCGAGATAAATAAATCGAGATGAATTAATAAAAAAAACAGCAATGTAACTGTCGAAGTTTTGATTGCAGAAGACTCCCAGATTTGTCTTTTGTTGTTTCAGTCTCTCAGGAGAAAAGTTGCCCCATTAAAAACGAGAAACTTTTTCAGCTTTTCCTTTACCTTCTGACTAAACTAGCAATAATTTTTTGCTGTGTGATTTTGTTTCTTTCTCTTTTTTCGCCGACATGAAGAATAAAAACAATTAAAAGGGAAGTCCCTAGTCTTCGGTAACCAGAGGCATTTTTGCTTCGAGCCCTACGAACCCCATGCTCTTAGCACCGTACGTGTGTAACCAACCTCCCTCGAAAACATCCCCTTTGCCCAAGGCTACAACTAACGCTACGGGAAGAAGCTGAAGAACAATCGTCGTGAGTTACAGACGAAACGATCTGCTTATTGAGACCCCTGTTATTTTTCCCATAACAGAATAAACCGGATTCAAAATAACGAAAAAAAAAATCTTCTCGTTCTTTTTCATGATCCATCGATCGGTTTTAGGAACAATTCTGTCTCTCTGTCTGGCCAGATGTGGAAAGAAAATCGTCCCGAGAAAATTTTTGGAAACCGGCCCACACGTTTTCTACCCCCTCTCCTATTAAATATTTATACATATAAGTATAAACTCGAGGGGTTGACGACTCGTGAAATCAGGTGTACACTCTTGCACTAAAATCCCCTAAATTCTCCTGAAATCTCCTAAAATATCTCAAGTAACTTGAAGTCAGTTGAATTCTCCTGAAGTCACTTGAAATCTCTTGAAGTCTATGAATTCTCCTGAAATTTCTGAAGTCACTTGAAGTTATTTGAATTCACATGAATTCACTTAAAGTCATTTGAATTGTCTTGAAGTCACTTGAATTCTTTTGAATCACCTGAAATATCTGAAGTCATTTGAATTCCCATGAGGTCACATGAAACCAAATGATATTTCGCTTGAATCCACTTGAATTTATTTGAAGTCAATTGAATTCACTGGAATTTTCTTGAAATCTCCTGAAGTCAGTGAAATCTTCTGGTCATTGAAATATTCTGAAATATCTTGAAGCCAGAAGTAGGAATACACTTGAATAGTCTAGTTATCAACCTCTCATATAAACTGTTCTGGAAAATCTGATTTTAAACAGTTTCAAAATTTTCGTTTACATTTTTTCTACATAATTCTGGTCCAAAGCGGCCCACATGACTACCGGCCCACCGGGATTTTTCCCGGTATCCCGATAGCCCGCTGCTTTCAATTGCGAATACCTGTTACCGATATTTACCGACATCTAGAGCATTGGAAGGTTCGTGTCCGGTGCTAAGTTTAGAAGATTCAAGATTAAAATTTAAAATGAATGTGCCGAATTGTGAAGAATTACACAATTATTATGTAAAAGTGCTTAATTATTATTTGGAAGCACTTGAATGAAAACTTCTTTTCACAGCATTCATCAAACTTATCTTGCTCTTCTCGACTGAGATTTATCGCGTCAGTTTCAACAGAACCAGTTTTCAATTTTCATCTAAAGTTCCGTTTCGTTCGCAAACAGCGGGCCTCTGAAATGAATAACGGAAATGGGCACTGGATTGTATCTGCATTGAGAGCAGCAAAAGAAACGAGTGAATCGCTTCGAATCGACAGGCGCAAAGCGGTAGAAGTTCCTTTCTCGCGCTAAATAACGAAGGTAGCGTATATAGTCGGCATTCGAGAAAAGCCATAAATTCAGTGTTGCGGCGGTCACCCTTTTGGAACGTAGGATTTCGCGCTGCATCTAATTACGCCACTTGATTTATCGAGCGCGAAGTAGATTCGCGTAGAAAGGCGTCGAAAGGGGTAGATGTAGACAAGAAAACCCAGAAATGATCGTCCAGTCCCAGAAACCACGCACACGGCTCCTAACTGGCAGGGGCGGATTCCATAAGGGGAGATATTGTACTATCTGGCCCCCCTTTCCTTCCAGGGATCGTTCGATCATTCCAGATAATCAATTCGTTTCCATCCGGTTCTGCCCCCGATTTTCGTGAGAAAATTTTCACCAAATTGCTACTCAAATCTGCGGTTTACTTGATTTTCGTCCTATCCCTTTATTCTTCAAAATAAGCATTTTCCCGAGATTTGGATTTTCTTGATTAAACAGTTAGAGCCAGATGAATATGAAATAAATTCAGCGAATTCATTTATGTAACAATTTCATTATAAATGAAATTGAAATTATCTCTATCTTCATTCTGCTATAACGAGTTGTAAATACAATTTTATTTCCCCTCTTTTCCTCCAGCGCAGTAACATTTCAACTGCTTTTTGTATTTCTGAATCTAATTAGTTAATTGTTTCGCAAACTTTTATTCCAAGTTTGCTCGTTTTGCTTATGAAGCGCAAATACTGAATGTAGATCTCTTGAAGTTAACCAAACATGTCGTTTGTAAAAAGATGAAATATTAAAGTATCTTTGACATCAAAGATTTTCGCCTTTTAACTTCTATCTTCAGGAAATTCAGTATGCTTCTACATAAATTATGGACTCACGTTTTTCTTTTTTTTGCGTCATATATGAGTATCAGATTTACTATTCGATCTTATTACCGTCGTGAAATTGCCCCCTCAACTATGAAATATCCGAAATTTGTTTAAAGGAGTCATTTGCTGTTCGCTTGCTGATGTTCGTTGGTCAACTTTCGACGTTTGGTTGCCAAATTTACCCCGGGCGGGAAAATGGCACTTCAAAAACGACCACCAAACAATTCCATTAAGGGCAAATGGAAGGTGTGACTTTAGCCATATATATATATTCCGCCAAATTTCTCGTAAATAAATAAATAAAATATATTTTGGGAAGCAGAGAGCAGTGGGTGAATCTTTTCCTCTTTGCTGTCTGCTGCGCAAAATGTATTTTATTCATTTATTTACGAGAAAGTTGGTGAAATATATATGGCTAAAGTCACGCCTTCCATTTGCCCTTAAAGAAAATTCGGATATTTTATAGTTGCGACGCCAACTTCACGATGGTGAGCTTATTAAATGGTCTGTTTAATAATGACAAATTTTCAGAAAAATGAATTCTTTCTTTGGACGTTGAAAGGGTATATATGAGACGCAGAAAGAAGACACTAAAAGGGTTTTTGCGAGTCCGTTGTTTAATTTATGATTAAGCTCGTATGCTATGATGATTCCCTCCTTTAAAGATTTTCCTCCAGCTTTTACGGAACGTTCTCTTTTTTTCTCCTGTTTTCCGGATGCACTAGCTACCCTCTCGGCCCTTGTTCATTTCATTTTAGCGTTATTCTCCCTTTACTGTCGTAGCAAGGCAAGTAAAGGTATAACTATACTCTATAGTGAAGATCCTTTCTTCTTCTTTCCTCATTCTTGTCGTCTCTTTCTATCTTTCTATCTTTTTGTCTCCGTTGGCGTTCTACTTTTCTTTTGTCGTTACCTCTTTCTCTCTCTCTCTCGCGAGATGCTTTGTCGCCTGGATATCCTGGCAATTGTTTTCTGCTTTTCCGGATCGGCGAGTTTTTGCGTATATTAGCGAAGATATCGTGAATTTTTCTGCCCTTAAATCCACGGCTTCCACTGAAAGATCGCTTAAAAAGAAGCTCTTAAGCCAGCCGGATAATGCGCTCAAAGAGGGAAATGTCCTTCGGTCTTAATCGCTATAAAGGAGCCGAAGAGGCGGCATTAGCAATGAATGATCGAGAATTTATCCCTAAACTCCACCGGTCCTCTATTCAATTCACCATCTGCGATACAAATTGACACAATATTGTCGCTAAACTTCAGTCCTCGTCTTCGAGTGGGTGTGATGGACCGGAATATATATCACAAAATAGTAGAATTCGTTCTTCCAATAAGAAATATTCAAAAAATACAAGAGTTTTCCATCATATTCAGAATTAATATGTCTTTAAAGAGACACCCAGAAAACAGTTTCTTTAAATCAAATTAAGAAACATTTCTTTGAATTAAAAACAGTTTTTTTGATTCAATGAAATTTTCCTTGACCGTATATCAAAGAAATGTTTTTTTGATTCAAAGAAACTGTTTTCTGGGTGGAGTTTTGGCAAATATAGCGAAAAAGTTTCCAAAAGGAAATGTAACCGATAACTCGTGAGTGACAAGGCTGTTAAAAATAGAGACAACGTACGTTTTGAAGTTTATTCAGACCCCAGCGACGTTTTGTGGAATGCTCACTCTACTTTGTCAGAGATAAGAAAACTGAAGGGGAAATGACAGAGCACACCCCTCGTAAACGCAGCGACACTTATGTATTATATTCTAGATGATTTTATCTCCTGCTCCCTTGATTTATGTGTTCATCCCCGATTAAGCCTATATAATTTCCTAAGTCAATATATCTCACCACGTTAAGCTCTAGGCAACTCGAACTACTTGGACATTTCGGCGTGGTGCCATCTGGTACTCACGAGCCATTTGCATTAAAACGAAATTCGGAAGTAGGTAAATTGCAAAAGCTCAGTAGTTACCCTCGAGCATAGCTCGCAAATCCGGGTCATTAGACGCGACTCAAAATCTATATTATGCCCTCAAATATTCTACCTCCCCAATAAAACCCCACAAAAAAGCCATATGGACTCTTTGAAACATTATTAGGGAAAGATATGATATGATTTATGTTATATTATACCAACCATTATATTCAATAGAGAAATTGGAATTATATTCATTGAAAACAAATATTGTGTGAAACTGAGGGTTGATTAAAAAGCTTCTTTCAAAGGATAAAATATTTATAGACTCTCCACGAAGATTACCTTTTGAATCTGAGAGACAATAAAGGACTTAATTAATTTCGCATTGAGGAAGTTTGATGAATGGAATGGCGACTGAATACTTGTTCTTTACAATTAGTCGAATTATATAAGATTATCCGCTTGCAGAATCCGCGTATTAAAGCGCAATAAGGGAGGAGAGAAAGCGATTGGTAACTGGGTTTAATGCTTAATTATACCGAAGTCGAGAACCGCGTTCACAGTTCAATTTCTTCAATCGTTTTGAGGATCATGCGGGCGTCGTTTGCTGACCCTTATTGCAATTATATTCCGAATGCATAATTTCACCTCTTTATAAATTGAGTTTAGTCACTCAATATTTTACCAATTAACTAATTGATGCAATTAATAATAAAATTGTTAATTTTTTACTCCAAAGTTAAAGCACAATAATGTGGTTAACTTACGAGAAACATTCTGCCTTCCTATTAAATTTTATTTTATATATGTATATTCTCGGACCAATCATATCACATTTCCAACTAAAATTGAGGAATCTGATTGATACCACCAAACAAAGAGTAATCTAATTTTTTTCGTGAATGAACTTTTTTTCAAATTTTAAAAATATGCTCCATTGTGTTCTGGCTTTTGTTATGTGGTAGAATGAAAATCAGAATAACGTTTTTATACTTGAGAATATTTGCAGTTTTATAAATTCTAGATAGAGAATTGTGAAAGGCTTGTAATATCATTGATGCATGATATTCATCTCTTTCGCGCGATTAAATTTCACGAGGTTATAAAAGAACTTCGTATATATGTATATATAATATATATGCGAGCATCTCGTCCTCGCCCAACTGAAATCAGAGTAAACCATCTATGCGGTTGTAAAGGCAATGGAACACACTAGGAAAATTGTAAACGACCTTGCTACATGTCACCATGGGAAAAAGCAGAAATAACACAAAGAACACAAAAGCTCAGAGTACTAGATTAGTTTGATTCAAACACTCGTGATAAACATGCTCGAGGCGAATTTGCAACGTGTTGGAATTAAAGCGCAAACTCTGATTTAAACTCTCCCCAAAGGTTAAAAGATTATAAAAGCTAATGCATTTCATTCATCAAAAATAATAATATTCAACATGTTTGCATCAGATTTTTATCATTAATCTATTGGACTTTCTATTACTTTAAGAGTTCTTCTTAATGAGTTGTTACAAAGTTGAGACTTTAAGATCCCCTTTTTCGTCACAGTAATTGTTCAAAGATTAAATACTGCCAGTTTTTCTTCGTCGCTTGCATTATGAAGTGCCCTGTCAAGCCAATTTGGAAAAGTTGTTTTTATCATAAATTTCATTGCAATTGTTTCTTAATAGTTGTCTCGAATCCAATTTAATTCTGCTAATGAAGATGTGATTTGTGGGGGGTCTAAAGAAAGGTATGAAGACTTGTTCTCGCATGTGTCACAAATGCAAAACGATTGAGATTTCTCGAGCATCTTGTGGATCTGGTTATTTTAAGCAATTGTTAAGTGCCTTCTCGACGCGTTTACATGGCCTCAACTCGACGACACGCACCCGATGTTCATAATTCACTGCTAACAGGAGCGCATCTATATAAACAAAACGTCCAGATATCCATCCGACCACTTAACTTCTTAATTAGTTGACTAATTATCACAAAATTTATGGCCAATTTAATTTCCAACTAAAGTTACAAACACACTCGAGAGCTACGCCACGTTTTAAACAATGATTTTAAAAACAATTATAAATATATCATAAAAGTACTGAAAGGGCACTTTTTCACTCCATACCATTTTTACGAGACAAATGCCAAGTGCTTATATACATATTACGCGTAAATTTTAGTGGTCATGTCTTCTGTGCAATTGCGAAGTAACGAAGAGCAATCTCATGTCGTAAAGCTTTTATACGAGGTTCCAGAAATATGGCGAATGTTTATGTACGTTCACAGCCCTGAAAATGCTTCAATGGCGAAGACAAATGCCCCAGGAACCTCTTCCTATCTATGCCCATTTCTGCAGAATTGCGAGCACTTTCGCTAACGGTTTACCGAATCGGGTAGACATTTTATTGCCAGAAGTTATGCTTTGCTATTTCTCACAATATCAGGCTACAATCTAATTTTTCTACTTGATAGTATTTTCGAACTTTTCTTAAGCTTCATTCTTAAGCCTCAAATTCACTGGCAGAACTACTTCTATCCATAAACGAGTATACATAATAATATAACTATCGATTAAATTTCAAATGAATTATGAAGAATTCGCAATAAACTTTTATTCCCCTCTATTTGTTAAAAGAGATAAAAAGAGCTTCGAGATAATTTAATACCAATTAAACTGCGATTTGAATTCGAACACGAATAAATCATTCAATTCGTTATCATCATTTCATAATTGCATGAACTTTCTATTGAAAATAACATAATAATGAGCTTGCATCTAAAAAAATAGCTATCGAATTATTTCGAATATTTTTACGTCAATTTTCTTCTTTTATACCAATCATCTTCAATTATACTGATTATCATCTTCTTTTACAAAATCGACAAATTGGCAATTGTCCGTCTTACGAAAAAATGTCACGATTTCGCTGAGGGGAAGATTTCCTTTTCCAAAGATTTCTAATTTGGTGGGCACTGTCTTTTGGCTACTTTCACCACCACAGTAAAGTTTGTTTTCTGTTTCCGCCTCCCCAGTCCGACTCTTCTTGGATGTCTTAAGGTCGTTTTCGTCTATTCAACTTCCAATTGGATCCGGTAATTGCCGCTAAAATTATCTGCCTCGTTTCTTCTTCTCTTTCCGCAATCCACCCCTTTCACCCCTCATCTAGTACCAGACTCTATCACACTCACACTTTCTTCCATTCTCTTTCCTCGTGATCCATCTCACACCCCTTTTCTTACCTCGCCTTTCTTCTCAGATAAATTACGCAACTGTTCTTCATCCATTTTAACGAAAAAGGGGCACGTTATCTCGCCAAGTGTCCTAAACTCGAATAACGTGGCCAAACTGATAATTATTCTTTTCTCTATTTAAAGTCGGTTCTAATTTATCGCAGACTGTTCATTGAGATATTTGCAAAGAAAAGATCGGGAATCATAAATTAACATAAATTGATAGTATGAAGACATACTAGGTTCTTGATTATTAATCAAATTCAAAAGTTAAAATTTTTAAGTAAAAATTTTTAAGTAAAAATTTTAAAGTTAAAATATTAAAGTTAAAATCTTTACCCCTTTTATGAGTCTTTATACAAAATATTCATACTTTAAAATATAGTTAATAAAAACTTGCGTTAATATTTTATCTACCTCCGCCAAGCTTTTTACTAGTATTACCTCTCACGTTTATATACCTTCAAGTTCTAAAAAATATGGAACAATATAAATGTCCAACTTTTAAGCAGCCTAATAAAAAGAGGTACAATATTTTTTACTTATTATAGTCCATAACTTTGCGAAATTCGTATTAAGTAGGTCGCGGAAGTTTATGTTTCGATTTGGGTGACATATGATGTTCTCAACGAAGTCACCACTTTATATGCATGGGATCTATCTGTTAAAAGAAGTGAGAAAAAAATACCTCTCGATTTTTGTCTTATACACTGAGTCATTTTCTTTCACGAGAGCGAGATGGGATTGCTTGTTTAAATATTAAGAAAGGAAGCTTCTTGGGTTTGGAACATCACCTCTATTGATGAATTCCAAACAGCACATATGCTATGGGAAATATGGAATACATAAGTGTATTTACTACGTTTTTTGGACAGAAAGAATTTTAGATTTTCGGTCGAATAGACAGGGGAGGAATATTTGCAATTCCCCGGGGGAACATAAGGGCGATAAAAGTTATGCCTACTCAGAGGTAAACATAGGAAAGTATGAAGAAATCGGTGGAATCAAAAACTTTCTTTGTAAGTCCATAAATATGTACGATTTATTACCAGCAAGATTTTAGAAAAAAAGTCTTTTTACAAACAAAGAATGTAACCAAATATATAATCTTTTTTTTTTTTAAATTGATGTGAGACATGTAAGAAATACATTAAGGAAAGTAGTTGATGGAATGGGACATTATCGGGGTTCTATCGAAGGTAAAATAACTTATCGGACAGCCGTCTGGAAATCGGCAAGTGCGACTTTTAGCTTTCTTTGGTCTGGCAAACTCTCCTACTTTTTCCCCTATGAAATGCTCTTTCAACTGATGTTTCCATCACTACGATAAATCCAGAGCGATCCTTCGACAATAAACCCCCCAACTTTTCACTCCACGCACTTTGCAAGCTCATTTATTTTGCAGCGAGACCTTTCGGTTTATCGTCCAAGTTCTGTTTTATACGGCAGCGTCGATATCGATAAGCGAGAGGAACGAAAGTGTTGCCGATAGAAATTATTGAGTCACGTTTAATGCCGAACTTTGAACTTCCCCAAGGGGTGATGCATTAATTAAAAACAAAGTGCTAATCTAATATGTAACGGACAATTTACGGCGACTGTTGCTTCTTTCAATTATCCTTCACACTTCCCTCTTATCACCCTCAATTCATTTTCAGTTTGAAGTGATGCTTCATAGTTACTAATCGGAAAAAGTATCAAATGTATTTTTATTATTTATTGACAAGTTTATGATGTATCCTTGAGTTTAAAATTATGATTCAAAAGAGGAAATGGCAAGCATTCGAGATAACAATAACACATGAGAACGTGTAGTGAATGTATAGTATAAACGATAAATGTTCTTTAGTGCGATATATAGATCACAGGGAATCCAAGATAGTGAGCTTCTTATACTAGCAGACGCACGATGCTAGAATAAAGAATAGGAGAAAATGTCTTTCTTTTTCCCTTCCTTATGGCCTATTTCTCCGGCATTCTCTCGCTTATATATGTAGACTCCACATTATATCATAGCTTTAGCCATAAAGCGCAACTGCAAAGGCAAATGCTATACCCGCCATACATAAGAACCGTTTTACCTCTCAGTGCAGTATTTTGACGTAAAACGCATCTATGGATACAAAAAGTCTTGAAACAATCACGATTCTTAAAAAAATACTGAATCCTTTAAGGTGAGCGTATAAAAGACATAAAAATATAATCTCAAATATAAAAAGACTATGACAATGTTTCAATGATTTTCATACGGCTAGATAAAAATTCAGTGAACTTTACAAGCAGAAATATGTTACTATAATTTCTCTGCCATCTTCCTTGACAGGAAATTTTAACAACTTCGTTTAACCAATAAAATCCGTTTAGAAAATAAAAGAGACATACGTATAAAAATATAAATGATATAAAATCACAGTGTGGCCCCTATCTGATCGTAATTTCTTGAGAAGTATGGCATAATTTTCAGATAAACGTAAACATACACTGTTAAAAATGTTTGTAAAATTAATATACTTTTAATATACAAGTATCGAACATTAAATTAATATACTCATGTGTCGCAATATTAAAATACGTGTATATTAATCCAAGTATACCACGAATGCGCACAATGTTCTGCGCATTTACATATATTAATTTTGATATGGATGTATAATAATTCTACAACATAGTGGTATATTAAATTTAATTAGCGGTATATGCAAGTGACTTTACTCACTGTATATTAAATTTCGATCAGTTTTTTTAACAGTGTACTGTATTTCGTATTACTGCGAAATGGAACATAAAGTGAGCTCTAAAAGGTAATAAAATCTGCGAAATTATCGAAATGAAATTTAAAGTATAAAATCCTCCCTCATTTGAATAAAATGACCGAATGGCTCGTAATCTGCAACCCCCTCGTAAAAAAACTCTTGTATCGAATACATCCTCGACCGACTTTCTCATAGTCCCAGGATTCTCATAAAGCACTTTACTTTATATGAAGCACATAGACAAATGCAATTTCAGAACGTTGAAAATTTATCTTTTGCAGGATAAGGTAAAATTGTATCTAACGTATATATGCGAAACGCTTATGGGATAGTATGTATCGTCTAATTTGCAATGCGAGCGCGTAGTGAAACACGTACCGAAGTTGGTAATACCACTGTGTGGTCTTGCTGGACCCGCTCTTGTGCCCAGAGAATAAAAAGCGACCTGATTATCTTCACCCTTATCCCTCAGGAATCCCGACTGTTATATCCCGGGATGGGACTACCATCAGGGAAAAAGTTTTTAAATCCTATATACGTTACTCGAGATGCAACCAAATCGTGACCTGTTTTCTTAAACATTTGTATCAACAACTTTTTTCAGTCGATCCTCGGATGCTGAAAAGATTATTTCTACTTTCTAGATTCTAGAGTATGGACGCAAAGGGCATGAGTGTAGTTGCTCGAAGAATTTGTGCCCTCTCCGCGTAGTTAGAGAATAATGAGGGGAACAACAGACTTCGGAAAAGTTGCTTATTAAAGTTTCTTTGTTGTAAAGCTCTTTGTGTATTACCAATTCGTGCAAGGGAAGATAATTTTCTCGGGGTGATACATCAAATGTGAAGAATAGCTGTAATCAAGAATTTAGTCACTTTCGAAAAATGGGGAGATTATTTTACCTTTTCTGCTCTACACACCCTAATTTTTTTTTACTCTTCTGTGCAAAGATTTTATAATTACTAAACCGTTGATGTACGAGAAGTTTCGAACGTTTAAATGAACGAAATATTTTTTTTCCAATTCTATTTTATCCAGAAATAGTGTTCCAACTAAAAATAATAATAGACATTACAAGTTTCTTTCATACAGAATTATTTTCAATGCAAATGAATCATTGCTTTAAAACTGTATTTTAGTTTAAAATACAATCAATAGAAAAAATTCGTTTATTTGAAAGTTCAGAACTTTTCAGTCACCACCTTTGTCCATAATTTATGCTTATGATAATTTTAAAAAATATTATGTTAAAATACTTTAAAAGATGTTTAAATTTTCTTTGAAATTCCTTAAAAATTCCTCAGAATCACTTGAAATCTGTTGAAATCGCTTTAAATTCTTTGAAATCATTTAAAATTTCTGGGAATGCTTTAGGAAATATTGATATCTTTAAAATCTTGTGAAACCTCTTGAAATCCCTCTAAATTCCCTAAAATCACTTGAAATTTTGTTGAATGTCTTGAAATCTCTTTAAATTCCTTAAAATCTTGTAAAATCTGTGGAAAATTCTCAAAATCACTTGAAACCTTTTGGAAATCCTTTAAAATTCTTTAATATCATTTAAAATCCCTTGAAATACTTAAAAAAATGTATGAATTACTTGAAAATCTTGAAACTCTTTTGAATTCTTTTGAAATCGCTTTAAATTCCTTAAAATCCTTTTGGTTCCGGGATGGGGCAATGTACCAGAAGTTTTGGACGTTCAAATGAACGAAATATTTTTTCCCAATTCTATTTTATCCAGAATATAATATAATCAATATTTTAAAACTGTTTCTTCTTTAAAATACAATAAACACAAAAATTCGTTCATTTGAACGTTCAGAACTTTTCACACAGAAAACAGTTTCTTTAAATCAAAGAAACATTTCTTTGATATACGGTCAAAGAAAAAATTTCTTTGAATTAAATAAAGTTTTTTTGATTCAAAGAAATTTTCTTTAATTAAAACAAAAATATTTCTTCAGATTTAAAAAAATGTCTTTGAATCAAAAAAACTTTTTTTAATGCAAAGAAATGTTTCTTTCATTCAAAGAAACTGTTTTCTGGGTGTTCCTTTGAAATTTTATAACGTCATTCAAAATCCCATGAAATACTTAAAAATATTTTTAATTACTTGAAAATCTTAAAACTCTTCTGAATTCTTCTGAAATTCATTAAAATCAGTTAGCAGCTCTGATCTCAATTCTAAAGTACAGGCGGCGAATAAAAAATGGAAGCAGTAGGTTTCGATATAATCGCAACCTCTTTTTTATGATAGGAATAGGATGGTATCAGGAATAGTGAAAATATCACATCATTTGACAAGATAATGAAAAGTAATTGCCTAGATGATAAATTGTACCCAGTTTGGAAACTAGCATAGCACTACGAACTATTATTCATAACCTACGGCAACTAATTTTGGGTTGAAAACACTCGGAGAGATTCCTGAGCGCGAAAACCGTGTTTCTGCCGTCTCGAGATTACGGGTTGGTTAATTATACGAAAGTGTTGCATTCTGTTTACCTGGGTCTCTGTTTGTTTTGCAGGTGTTATCTGCCAGGTGATAAGCACCCTCCTAACTCTCGCGACACGTCGGCACGACCTTCTTCTTCTGCTTCCGAGCTAGGGGTGGTTCTACTTACTCACTACTCATCGAGGTGAGAGAGGAGGAGAGGACAAAAATATGAGGGGGAACGAGGAGAGAACGAGAGGGGAAAACTGAAGCAAACGCCAAGTTCCAGGACCTGTGAAGGTTATTCGGAATAACGAAGATGAGATGGGATGCTGCGCTGTATTTTATCCTGATGCTCTGCTACCTTTTGCCCGATCTTTCCACTGCATTTGTCGAAACGAGAGGTATACATTCACAGTTTATAATAGATCTACTAAATGTGAACACCAATCATTTTACATCAAATTTATCACCCCAAATTACACCTCAAACATCTGTTGGCTAGGGAGCTTTAAAGTAATTACTTTAAAGGTGTAAAATATATCTTCCGTAATATTTGAACCGTTGAACGGCCCCTTAGACGATTTAAGAAATTACAGATAAATACCTATTATGCATAGGTAAAAAAAGTGTTTGAAATAGAATATAAACAGCAAGTTATTTTCAAAGTTGTTCCAGTTTAGAATAAATAAAGCATGTAAAGAACCGAATTCGACTCCCAAAAACGCAACCGCTCACGCTGAGATCTTAAATTCGACTGATCGGAGTTTATTATTCAATAATAAACCCCATCATAAACTTTCAAGTCGCAGGTATGTTTATAAACCCAATGTTTATAATCAATCTCGCCCGTACAATAGCCCACCGCAGGAGCAATAAACCTTATACCTAGTCGAATTTTTGCCAATCTAAATTTCGTATTAGAAATTTTGTTTTTTCGCTTGAACAGAAGTTGAAAATAATATATTTCACTGAATAATTGAACGAAAAAGGGGTTTTCCATAAAGGATTAAAACTAGTGGACTACTGAATTTAAAATAAAATACATGCAACTTGTATGTATGTAGATAAGAATTGTTTAGGTTGTCCGTGGATATGAGCGTTTATTCAAAGAAAAGCAAGTAAAAAAAGATGGTACAATCTCCAATATGAAGCATTGGTGTCCGTGTCGTCGCATACGTACGCACCGATTAATTATTTCAAGTACTCTGCACTACAGACTGGTCTCCTACCTCACCTATTTCCTGTCGCAGGGGTACCCAAAATGAATATTCATTCTCGTACTGAATATCTTGTTTCACGTATGTATGTTTCACGGAGAATTTTGATGGTGTGCCCAGACAGACAGCAGAAAATTACTATGCATTACTGCCTTTCTCTTCACTTCTAAGAAAAACTTGCGAATGGTTAAATAATTAGGGAAAGTCAACATTGCATCGTGTTTTCCCTTAATTAAATAACAACATCAATATTCAATTTTACGTTTAATTATTTTTATATACAATTTCTCCTTTTTTCTTTCTAAACTTCGATCAAATTTATAAATAAATAATTCGTGATAAAATAGCCTCGTAGTTTGAAGAATAAAATTTAAAAAATGAGCATATGCTTTGAAAATTGTGCAAGCTTTTTTCCCTCTTCATTCTATATCGGATATAATGAAAATATTGTAAGCACCCTTCCTCAATTCATTAAAATTCCACAAACCTTATACGTCCTTTAATGACAAGCTAAAAGTGTATTTTACGACTTGCCATTCATAAAAATATTCACACAATATGGACCGAAATGTCGGCATAACGCATATTAATGACATTCCGCAATATCGTCGAAGAGAGTAATAAACCATTTCCATACAAGGATCACCATAGCATTGAAAGAGTACAGAGTCATGATCTTGACTCTGTAATACTCACAAAGAAAAGAGAAAATTAAAAATAATAAGAAGGGGAGAAACAGAAAGGACTGAAAGAGTTTAAAAAGAGTTCACTTTTTTTTTTATCAGACTCTGGTTAATTTCTCGCTTTCGAACTGATCTCAAACTCAATTGCCAACTAATTATGACCCGTTAGCCACTTATCGTCAAGTAAAGGTCTTTATACACACATTTATATACCTATATAATTATATAGGTATACAAATATTATACGTGAGAGTATTTGGATGCTGACCGAACACTCGAAGAGGCCAAAAGGAGACTACATACTAAATTATGAAAATTGATTCCACTCTTCAATCTCGGTGCTATTACTATATGTACCTCTAATTTAATCAATATTCGCGTTGGACTTGTGAATATAATTGCCCTTCATATTGGCCTGTCCGACCGACTCTTTTCGTTAGTTGAAATTTTAATAATTAATTTATTTCCCTTTTACGGCTGAGTGCCTCCAGGATTTTAGTTTTGTTTGTAGATTTTTTTTTGTAAGCTTTGCAATCACGTAGAGTTTCGTGAAAAAAAAATCTAAGAGTAATTTTAATATTTAAATCTGATGGCGCATTTTCTGAAACCTTTGGTCAGATTTAGAATTAAATATGTAAATATTATGTATGCAAATATAAAGTATTCATAGAGTTAAGATATAGAGGTGTTTAATTCAAAAAAATTTAATTGAAAATATTATTTCTTTGAAAAAACATTACATAATATTTCTTAGCACTAAACAATTTTATAATGTGATACATATATATGATTATTACAGAGGAGATATTTATCTGCTACTTTTTTCAACTTTAACTTTAAATGCTGTGTAAACAATGACGTTTTAATAGCTTGTATAATATGACTTTTGACGCGTTAGAATTGCTAGGAGAATTCTCAACTACCCTCAAGCCAGCAGAGTGGCGCAGTGGAAGCGTGCTGGGCCCATAACCCAGAGGTCCGTGGATCGAAACCACGCTCTGCTATATTTTTTTTTTTTTACTAATTAAGAATTTCTAAGCCCTCAGCATAAACAAATATTAATAATTTTCAAATCGCCAAAGAGTGCAACATATTTTACATATAGTTAAATTATTATCAAAAATACCATTCCCATTTTTATTATTTTTATTTATTGTTTTATTCTATATCCAAAAAATGTACTTTTGAATTTATTACTGTGATTATTATATCACCACTGACTGAGCATCACAAATGTAGTTCAACTAATTAAACTAGGCGCTGAGTGATCAAAATTAATTATGTAATAAAGCTCGTATAAAATGAGCCTGTTTATTCAATTTATGTGAGTATTTCAGAGAATGATAATGAGTTATAGATTATTCACGTCTCATGTTTATCGGAATATTAATATTATTGTTATTATTATTAATATTGTAAATAATGTAGCAAAAATGTCTGCAGTTTATTAATTTATAGAATGAATGTAATTCAAGATATATTGTCACGAACATAATTCACTGAACCATAAGTCATTATCAGGAAATTAATTATATTTTTGATTATGTTTAACTATTAAAATTTCAGATATTCAAATAACTTATTTATTAGATCACTGATTCAATGACGTTAAACGAATTTTTCTCAAGGTCAATTCAATCACTAAAAATCAAGTAATGAACTCCTGAGGGAAATCTAGTTTATTTTTCTAAAACCGCAATTTACAGTCGAGTGAGAGATCGAGACTGAAGACGTAACTTGATAGACTGAAGTTATTTTGCTGCCAGGCTTGTTCGGAATTTTGAACGAAATAGCAGAACACGAATGAGATTCCGCAGAAAGTGACCCATATAAACAATGTGGCTTAAAATCACGAACAAACTGCGAAAAGCTATTTTCACCATCTTCAATGCTTCAATGTTATGGCATATTCCCCTTCTCTTTACCCATAAATATTACAAATATTTAACTCACCCATAAATATTCCACCCTCGTTATTATGAAGCAGTTCTGCCAAAGGTTCTATACCAAAGAGTTCTGCGAAACACCGGTTCATTAATCACAACTGAAACATAAAAAGTAAAAATTTGTTTACACATTTTCTATAACTGAAAAAGGAGATGGTAATACGTATTTTTAGATGAAATAATGTGCAATAAATGAGGTACTTTCAAGATTTTGGATTGCAAATCTTGTCACGGAAAGAAGATTATGTCGGGATAGAATTTACATTCAGTTTCTGTTCGTGCGATTTCGCTCGAGTAGGTTGGACTTTATGGTCCATTTTCATTACCTCCACTTGTCGAATTTCATTGAATTTCACTGTGTTATTACGTGGCGGACGTTTCTTCATAAATAAACATGAAAAGGTACCACAGGACAATGGGACAATGCAAAAACGTCAGGAAAACTCGGATGGATTCGGATTACGGACAGGGGTGATCGGAAACGAGAGTAAGGGTGAAATTTAAGTACGGATATATAAAGGGAATTACTCTGTGACGACATCAAATGTCACGCCGTACGTTCCACTTTTTATATCCGTCCCGATTTAATGACTCGTTACTGCCCGAACCGGCCTCCAAACAAATTCCAAAACCAACCAATTCCATATCAAATATACTTTCTTTTTAAATATCTTTTTATATGTACATTTTTCAGTTGTATATTTTCGGGAAGTAATATATCCTGGATTTTCTCAAGATTTTCCATACATCATTGTTCATGCAGTGCACGCGTTTTAATTAAAAATTTTATCGCCAGGAAGATGGTTTATGACAACGCTCAAGAGTAACAACATCCATTTTCAGTTTAATGGCCACACTATATTCAAAATAACAAACTTTCATTAACTTAGATATTCCCAAAATATTTGATTTCATTTTTACCGTGGTGTATTTTGAATCAATATTTTTTATCAGCTTTGGATATTAATACGTTACAAGTATCTAGGTTACTGAAAAAGATGAGTTACTTGTATGTATATCTTTTGCAGTAACTTGGAACAATTTTACAGTTACTTTAGAACTTGCCAAAAATTTACAATTACTACAATTTAAAGTAACTTTAAAAGAAACTTATAAGTTACTTTCTTTATGTAACTGTAACTAGATACTTTTTATTGGAAAATAACGTAACTGTATCTAAATACATTTAATAGAACAACTTACACAACACTGTTTTTCATTGTCATTTATTTGAAAGATATTGAATTCAATATCTGAATAGAAGAAATAATTTGGTCAAAGGGCTTTAGATAAGAAGAGTGAAATTGAAATTTTAATGGAAAATGTGTATGAGATTCAGTCGGAAAGTAGATTCTTGGAAAGCTGAGGGTCATATATAAATATTTCTTTTTTCCTTTAACTCGGCATGCGGCTTAGCAAGGATAAATTTTTTTAGCTAAAGCAAGGCTCTGCATTTGAATGAGAGCACGTTCCTGAATATTGTCGAGTCGCCGAAAATGAAGGTGCAACATGTAGAGCTAGTCTACGCATAGCGCACAAGAAATAATTGCTATGAACTCTATCGCAACGAACGTAAATTGCACCCTTGTGATAACGTCAGGGTCGTCGAGACGAGACAGCCTCGCCATGTTCGTTAAAACGACGTTAATCTATTTAAACAATTTCTCGAGTAGATTGAACAACAACTTAATTATCTGGCATCATTACATTCGCGAAGCATCGTCGATGTCCTTTCCTGTACATAAAACCAGGTAACGATTTCTTGACTTCTTCGTGAAGAGTTTTAACAAAAGATCCGATTTCCGTTTTGTCAGAATAAAAATATTAATAAAATATATTAAATCCTAGAACATTTTCAAACTAAAAATAAGACTTCAATTCACAGAATTTCGAACTCTTTGCACAAAATTAATAGAAATACTTGCAAGAAATAAGTCTTCGTAAAGGTCCCGGAGTGATAAATTATAGGAGATGTATAAAAAAATATAGAGGGTGAAAAAGAAGAGGGAAAAATAGGAGGAGACAGCCTGCAGAGAGGGGCTCCTGTTTCTGAGGAAGCAATTTGATTCATATAGGGGTTGTTGCAGTAAGTTCCCATTTAAGTGGCAGGAGTACGACTACCACTAAGTTTCCTGCAACAAACGTTATACTTGGCAGAAGCATCAATGTCCATTAATGTCCATATGTGCAGAGATATCTATACCCCATACTGTTGAAAGTCTAGACGCACATAAAGGGGTTGGTGGATCGCATGGTGGTCTGGCAAACGTTGCTCACTTCCATGGAATTGGTTGCATCAATGCCAATTAATTAGCTGGCAAACTCGGTGGCCCTGGCGGTCAGCGGCCACTGAGTAATTTCATTAGTAAAGAGTCGGAAGCCGACGAATAAATAAAGTCCGGAATCGCCGGAAACCCACAAGATCGTCTGGATTACGATCCTCCAGCCTGCTTTTCCCAAACGTCAACTTTACTTTCCTCAAATCCGCTTAACTGCTAAACATCCATCCTTAATCATAGCCCTTCACATGTCAGATCAATTTCCGGGAAAATAGAAGCAAAGTTATCGAAAATTATTATAAATACTAGCAGAAATATATCCGGTGTTGTCCGGAATTTTGAGAGATTCCAAGTGACTTTAAGGAATTTCATACACTGAGAAAAAAATGCGGTTGAATCAAAAGTGCGCAGTTTCGCGCTCATTCGAAAGCAGATCTTATTGATTCAAATAGATATACTACGATTAAAATAGTTATACTATCGAATTTACAGTATCACTGTCAAGCTAAAATATGTGTTATTGTTTCATTAAATATTCATTTGAATCAATAGTTATCTGCTTTCGAACGAGCGCGAAAGTGCGTACTTTTGATTCAATAGCATTTTTTTCTCAGTGTAGAGACTTTAAAGGATTGCAAAAGGTTTGAAGTAATTTTAATGATTATCAAGAGATTTCACAAGATATCAAGAATTATTCAAGGATTTTAAGAGACTTATAGTGATTTTAAGGAATTTTAAGGGGTAACAGGACTTTAAAGGATTTTAAAACATTTCAAGGGAAGCTAAGAGATTTTTATCGATTTTAGGGATTTCAAGAAAGAAATAAAGATTGATTTTATAAGTTTTCAAGATATTTTAAGTAATTTTAAGAAATTTCAAAAGCTTTTATGATTTACAGAAGAATTAAAGGGTTTTAAAGAATTTCAAGGGATTTTAAGGGATTGCATCTAATTTTATGCAATTTCAAGAGATCTTGAACAGGTTCAAAAGATTTAAATACACTTTACGTGATTTTAATATATTTTAAACCATTTCAAGACATATAGAATAATTCTAAAGGATTTCAAGATATTTTATTTGTAGCGTTCAAAAGATTGAACTACATTAAAATAAGTGATTTTAAAGAATTTCAAAGAATTTGAAGAGATATAAAAATATTTTATGTGATTTTGAAATTTCCAAATGTCTTGAGATTGATTAAAATATTCTGAAATCCCTTAAAATTCTTTAAAAGCCAATAAGTCTTCTGGAAATCTCTGAGAAGCTTTTGAAACTTTTTAGAATCATTTAAAACATCTTGAAATCCTTTAAAATCATTCTAAATGTCTTGAAATATAATTTTTTTTTAATTAAAAAATTCGAAAGCAGTCTCAAAATGTCTTGAAAAAATCCGTGGCAAGATTTGGTTCTGATAGCCTCAAGGGTGTGGAAGCCTATTCGGAACAGACACAGACCTTCAGTTTTATACATATGTAGATTACTCAGAAAGGTGTATAATATTTAAGGGGGTCCATACCTTTTCGGGTGACAAAGAAAACGATATTTTGCGATTTTTTTATAGAGACAGGTTTATTTATTTTGTTACCAATGTTTTAACATTCAATTACCACATATTTCAAGAAGCTATGCTAATTTTTTCGTGACAAAAGAGTCGTAAAAGCGCGTTACAGCCAATCTACGAGTGACAAAAAAAAAGGCGTTTTGCGGTGAGTAAAGTTGCTCAAGTTTAAATTATATGAAATCAAAAAATTCAACGGCATTCGTTAGTAGACAGTTTTTGCCTGGTACTGAACGAAACTAGATGTAAAAATATTGATTTTTCACGAAATCGCGGACTTTTGAAGTCAAAAGTCAATTTTTCGCTAAAAAAACACTCCTCTTTTGACCATAAAAAAAAAAGGAAAAAACGATCGTTCAATTCCAATAGTGTTATATCTTGAATAACTCATGAAAATTTGAAAGCAATCGGCAAAGCCATTCTTGAGATATCTTACGCCTTTTTTTTGGATCACTCGTAGATTGGCTGTAACATTGGTAACAAAATAAATAAACCTGTCTCCATAAAAAAATCGCAAAAAATCGCTTTTTTTTGTCATCAGAAAAGGTATGGACCCCCTTAAGGCTTAATTTTGAAAAAGGTGTAGTCAACCTTCTTATTTGACAAACACACAACTTGTTGAAAATTTTTTAACCTTTTTAGGAAGAGTCTCACGAGGAAGGCAATGTTTGGATATGAAGAGAAGGGTGACGATCATAACTGTCGAGCTACCCCTAAAAATAGGGTGAAAGCTGCGAGGCTCCGAAGTAATCTCCAAAAGTCGTCGGATTAGCGCTCCATCCAGAAATATAGCCTGCACAGGGCTATACCTATGAACGAGTCTAATCCGGCGTAACGTTGCACATTAAAACCAAGTAAAACATTTATTCCCCCGTTTGCGAAAGGTGACCCTCTCGTTATCGATACAGTGCACTACACTGCAAAATACTTGGCTTCATGCAGCACCCATTAAGGACACGTGAACGTTAAAAAATAAATCGTCCTTAAACGCAAAAGAGATCCTTGAATGAAGCAAATTGGCACCTAAGTCCCTGTGATGATAAGAAACTAGTTAGGATAGAAAAACTTATCTCCTCAATTCTCCTTTTCCTGCATTGAAGATATAACTTTCAAATAAATTTAATTCTTATTATTTTTTGTTACAGGCTGCAACCGAACTGTAAGAAATTCTGTTGGATGGATCCGATGGACAGGGCGGATGGGAAGATGCGTTATACGCATCAGGGCACCTTTAAGAGATCCGCAGGTTTGGAATTATATGTATTTATTAAGAAGGATAAATGAAATTGCCAATTTGTCATCATTACAAAATTCTCAATGCGAAGTTTACATCTTCGCAAGCATATTTCTCGTTAAATTCCAAATGTTCTTGTGGAATGAGAACAAGTTCAGTCTGGCTCTGACGGTTCATGGAAACATGTGGTGAACTCAAAACGTCCTGGCCAATTGTCAGCCGGAGACAAACGAAGTTCTCTTTGAAAGTGACTTTTCGTATCGATTTTAGCAATTTAGAGCCAGACTCCGAGCTCTCATTAGATTTATGAAGGAGTAATTAATCACGAGATGACAGATCAGAATTAATCTGGAGGTAGAAGAATTCAAATCAAAATTCAGGAAGAGAGAAAATTAGAGGAAATTAAAAAGACTTTTTTTCTAATTTGTTACAGGTGATCGAACTCAGGATAAGAAGACTGCAAGTAGGCGTTTTAAAAAATTCAAAATGCGAAGGGGCTTACATCCAACTTTCTGAGAATGGTGAAGACCTAGAAGAAGATGCGGGGCGATACTGTGGTCACGTTACAAGCAATACAACAAGGTACTAACTCTAGTCTTATTCTTCGTAAAAATATTGCAGTAAATTTGTATAAGTAGATAGTTTATACTTTATACTGTACCCTCCTGTGGTTCATGTAAAAGACAATATTATATTTTCACTTAGCTTTGATCTTGAATAAATTCGCCATGTCGCGTCGGAAACCAAATGTAAAACGTTCTTCTAACACAACTGCGAGATTTTCGAGAAATTCTCATGACAAGTTTACTTTGGCAAACGACGACTCAGGCGCTTTGTAAATAAAAATATGGTAGTCCGTTATTAGCTGACTTCAGAGAAAGAAACCGGTAATGCATACATGGTGAACCTCGACGTGACCTACCTACCGTCGGCGCTTCTGAAAACAAAGTCCCCTTGACACTTGACCGATCTTTAAACAATTCACTACCTTTTCATGCAGTTTCAATGTGTAGAAAATGATTTTTGACCTACGAGTGCAAAGAAAGAGAGGAGAGAAGTAAATCCAGACAGGAAAACTCCAAATTGATAATAAATATTGAATCAAGTTGCGGAACCCTTACGCAAAAGTATTCTCTCAATATGAATTAGTAACAATTTGACTAATTGAATTAGTAATTTCTCCACTTTCTACTAAATGAAATAGTGAGTCACTTACTCAGAATAGTGAGTTTTACTTACTAATTGAATTGTTAAAATGAATTTCTTCGAACATCAATAATGCTAAACCTTTTGTATAAATAACTATGTTATTTTTGTCATATTATGTAGCTTTTATGTTCATTTAACAGATTTTTATTGATTTTAAAGTTTGTCGGGGAATTTGGAGAATTTCAAAAAATTGTAAAGTTCTTCATGGAATTTTAAAGAATGTTAAGGTGTTTCTAGTAATTTTAAAAGTATTCCCAAATATTCTTTTGGGAATATATTCCTGGTACACGAAATCGCAGAGTGTAGTTCGAACTGAAACTTCAGACATTTACTCAGACGAATTTTTTTTTTATCAAAGATTTCTCATCAGCAATTAAAAATATTGTTTCCAAAAACATTTCCTATGCTTTCTGTACCAATAAATAAATGATTGTGAATGAAACCATTTTTTTAGTGAGAATCTTTGAAGAAAAAAAAATATAGTAATAATTATTATTATAATAATTATAATTATAATAATTATTTCCTCTACATTTGTTAAGCTAGTCAAAGAAGCAAAGGTGCATTATCGAAACAATGATTATTTTGATTATTAATTTGTTTTAACATTTGATTTCAGATTGTTTTTAAGAAGAGGTCCTGATTTGACATTAGTGATGGATTCAGAGACAAAGTTTGCAGCAGAAAATCCTGTGATATTTTCGGCCCAGTTCTCAATTTTGCCAGCACGTTTGGCAAATGAACGTCATCGAGGGCCATCCCCCTCAGCTAGTGAATGTCCTCTCGAATGCAGTAATCGAAACGACCGTAGAACCTGCCGCTTAGTTTCACCAGGATACCCTGGGGTTTATCCACGAGGCATCAGATGTAGAATTGCACTTGAGTCTAGCACAGGGCGATTTAGAATCGGCGGCGAAACCGAGGACCTTTACAACCTAATGAACTACACTCATCAAGATGGTTGTAACACGGAAAACTGCGAGGAACTCCTCGAACCCGAGGGCGCCGTATTCGGAACGAAAACAAGCTATTTTGAGAGTGCCAGGTAAAAAAAACTCCTAATTACGAATTCTCGCTCCTTTTTTATTACCTTGGGTAGAATGATAGGAATCGGCTTTTAAGTGGACACGTTTCGAAGCAATAAAATCGGACGAAATTGCCCATTTAATTTCTTAGATAATACTTTCCGAGATGAATAGCGTTTATTAACGTCCAGCAACTGTTTAGAAACATGGGCGTTTGTAAAAAAATACAATAAAGTGTTTTTATATTTTTTTTTACAGTTACTATTCGTTTGAATGCTATAAGCTGCACTGAAAATGAATTTTCATTGGATCAAATGTAATGATCATTTTCATTTGACCCAATTTACTTGAAAGAAATTTACCCGGTGTTGCCTGAGATTTTAAGAGATTTCCAATGACGTTATGGAATTTCAATAGATATTTTAAGTGAATCAATGAAAATATTGTATCGTCCGTATTCAGACCTAGGATGAACTTTAAGGGGGTCGTCTACGTATGCGCCAAAATTTTAAGAGTATTTTTCAGAATGGTTTACAAAAAAAATATACAAATGATAATGAAGAATGGTTTTTTGCCTTTTATTAACACACCCTTAGACTACAAAAAAATTGTCAATAACAATTTTTTTCTCAACAATTGCGACCTTGGAGTGTCCTTGACCGCGCCTTTGCTAAAACGTTAGAGTCGACTTTGTGGCAAGAGTTTGAGATTTTGACTGTCTTAAACACAAAAACCAAAACATGTCTTTATTTGTTGTTACGTTGGCTAAGTTTAGACACGAGCTTTTTCGAAAATTCTCAAATTTCCAAAAATGTTAGACTTTTGAATCAAAAGTATTTTTTTCGACAGTTTTTTTTCAGCTAAAAAAGGCTGTAAAAGTTAAATAAAAAATCTTTTTCAAAAAAGCTCGTGTTTAAACTTAGCGACATGTCTGACGTTTAGAAGAACTCTTGCCAAAACTTATAAAAAACGCGACTTTTGGGTAAACGCGTTTAAACATATATTACGTTGAGAAAAAAACTTTTATTGACAATTTTTTTGTAGTCTAAAGATGTGTTAATAAAAGGCAAAAACCATTCTTCATTATCATGTGTAGTTTTTTTGCAAACCATTCTGAAAAATAGGCCTTAAATTTTGGCGCATACGTAGACGATCCCTTTAAATATGTAAAATTTACTTCTTTCTGAAACATTTCATTTTCAATGTGGCCTTTTTTAACGAACTAAAGAACAAAGAAAAACATTTTCAAAATCAATAGACAGCTTTCTCCAGAGCTGGGTAACTATTTCAAATGAATTCATTTCAATTTGAAATGTAAAATGCCATTCTCTATTTTGTATTTTAAATAGGAAGAAGAAACCCATTTTGCATTTTCCATCTTAAATAGATTTTCAACATATTTTCC
>JAUESH010000024.1:7049028-7068023 GCA_032275165.1 Synergus magnus
AACTGTTTGGTTCGGATACAAATTCCGGAATGATTTGGATTGGTTCGGAATGAATTTCAATCCGAAGCTTTCGCTAGAGAACCAATCAGAAATTTTCCGAATCATTTCGGAATTTGTATTTGAACCAAACAGTTTCATTCCGATCTAATCCGAAGGAAGTTTTCAATCCGAACTTGTAATCTGAATGAATCCGGTCAATCCGGTCATCACAGTACCTATTTTCATTAAAAAAGGTGAATAGGTGAATTTTTAAATAAAAATAGGTGACGAAAAATTGAAAAAAAAACTTAAATCAACAAAACGGAAATATTAGAAAATTTGGCTAGAAGGAAGAAAAATTTGACCTTCAATCCAAGTCAATAAAATTTAAATTAATAATTCAAATTAAAGTTTAAAATTTTCATTGACGTCAAAAATATAAACTATATCTTAAAATTTCTTAGAAAACCATAAAAAAATTTAATAAATTCTTATCAAAAAGAAAATATTTCAAAAGAGTACGAATTCTTCAGAAATTACAATTATTTCATTCAAAGTAATTCAAGGTGATCTGAAGAGAATTGAAGAGGAATTTAAGAAAATCTTGAACGATTTCAGAAGAATTTAAAACGTGATTGACAAGATTTCGAGGTATTTTGAATGCTTTTTTAAATAATTTCAAGGGATTTTAAGGAATTTTTAAAGAATTCAAAAAGGTTCAATTCAATTCAAACATTGCAAGTGTCAAATAAAAATATTTTGACTGACTACCCGGAAAAGTTTTTATAATCCGAAAATCACTCTAAATTATCATATAATTTCAATGATAATAATTTTTTATAAGATTTAAAAAGATTCAAATAAGCAAAATATGTAAATGTTTCTTTCTTTCTTTTCATCAATAACATTATAGAAAATAAGACTATAATCTATTAATTATAGAAAAAATTTTAGCTCAGTAATTTTTTTTTTTTGGTTTCAGAAATCGAAATAGTGTTCTATGCAGCATGCAGACCAACAGCATAATATTTTCTAGATTAACTTATCTTAATAGACTGCCATACAATTGCAATGTTAATTCTAATCATTACATCATATTAATTATTAAAATACAATGTAAAATAAATCTACTAATTCACTGGACATGTATTTTTTATTAAATATACGCTTTTAATACTATTTATTACATTTTGTTTACATATTTTTATTTATACCGAATGGATAAGTAACGAATTAATTAGACTTATTACTGTAAAGCATGATAAAATTGTTAACACTGCAGCAATGTTTCAAAAGTAGCATTACAATAGCTACTTATAGGAAAAGTTAAAAAAAGTCCAGCTTCATATATTTTAGAATAACATTTTTATTTTAATGAATCTTCTAGGAAGAGTCTTCCTCCTTCGGTAAAATTCCACTTAATACTCTCTTAATATTAATACTGATCGTGACCTTCTAGAGATCAGTCAGCCTCCGTATTTAATACCACGGTCATCGTATTTTCGCTCGAATATAATCGAAAGTTGATTAGACGTGATAATGTTTTGTCAAAAAATTATTTTATGGATATTGGGTAAGTGATTTAAAACAAACAACAAATAAATTGAATGTATGTAACATTGTAAATTATTATTGTAATATTATATTAAACAGCGATATACGATTGCTTGAATAGTTTCATTGAACTTGCAGTATGCATATATTTTCTCAGAAACCGGTTTTCGCTTAGTTCAAACAAACTCCTAAAAAATAGGTAAAATACAAATTCCAGAGAATTCATTTTAAAATTTTCAAACACAGTATCTTTGGATTATTAAACAATTATCTTAAACTTAAATTTTTCCCTTTTTTTTTTTTAAGTTTTCCTTGCATTGGAAGAATGTCATGTTTTAAGCGATGACAATACAGCCAGGATTCGGGATAAAGAAACAATAATCCATGAAAATCCATTTTTCTTAAATAAACCATCCAAAATTTCAACGCCGACTCGATTTACAACAGAGAGTCCAAAAACTTCTACAACTTCAAAAAATTCGAACGAAAGAACCTGTCCGGAATTTAATTTTAAAAACTCATCTGGAATTTAATCCACTTTTTACGGCTGACAAAGATACAATTATCTGCGAATCAAGTAAGAAAATTATGACATAAATCAATAAGAATAAACAATAACAAAGAATTGTAAGAATGTAATTGATAGTGATAATTTATAAATCACTATACCTTGTATTTTCTCTATACAAAATTATTTTTATATCTTTAAGCTCTAAGTATTGTATTTCAATAATTACATTTTTTTATTGTTGCAGGTATTAAAAATCCGTACAGCTTTAGAATTTTTCACTTAAATAAATTACTTTGATAATATTTAACTAATAATAAAAATTTATATTCTCATTTATAAAGTATTTTTAAATTTATGGTAACCCACTCCACAAGAAAAAAAATCTATATTCCAGTTTAAAAACTTTTAAAATTGTAAAAGTACTATTAATTCCTATAAACATATTCTACATTCTAAAGACTATTGGTCTAAACCAATTAATTAGACAATTTTCTCTAAAACACCTTCTTTATTTATATGTCCGTAACAATTTCGCAAAAACATAAATTCCAAATAACCAAATGAAGTTTTTCAAATCTTGAAATTCGAATGTGTAGAATTCTGTATCTCTCAAATGACCGAATTTATCCAGAGACGAAGAAACCGGTTCAAATTAATATCATTTCTATCTACAATAAATTTAACAACAATTGTAATTATTTGTCAAAACAATCGACAATTCTCTGAATATAAAAAACGTATATCTAACAATCATTTCAGTATTCTTGATGGCTGCTTGAAAAATAATAAAAAGGATGTTAGATTCTCTACAGATTCGAACAATGATATTACTTTAACTTCGAATACATCTTCGACAAAACCAAATTATAATTTACGGTAATTCGGTACCAGTCTAATAGTAAGCTATTTACATATATGATTAACTATTTTCTAAATCCATACTTAATTATATAATATGTACATTTAGATATTAAATTTCTATTTATTTTCTATTAATTTTCTATTTAATATTGTACGGTTATAACTAATTTTCCATTAAAGATCTCAATTATATTTTAAATCTTCAGATTAATGTCTGCGCTCTGATTTTTATATAGTAAACGAATAATGTATGCAAATGATAATGTAATATACGTAATGTAATTTATATTATGTCAATAAGAGATGATTTTTATCTACCTTAGAATATATGGCCATGAAAAACATTTATCATATAATTATATTCGTATTCACCCTCTTCGTAAAATTCTTAATTTAAAATTTAGAAGCGCAATCGAATTTTACGGAGAAAAAATAATAAATGAAGTTGATGCTTGGCAGTTTAAGAGGAATGCTAAATTTCTTCAATGTACTCACACAATCAATAGATAAGTTCAATAGATGTTAAGAAATAACCACTTTCAATTCCGGATAAGTTACCGCCCTTCGATTTACGAATCCACGTGAATTCAGATCAAAGTACAACTACAAATCATACAGTCGAAAAAGTATCTTGTTGATTTTTATCAATTGAGATTGAATAAAAGAGAATATTTAAAGAGTCTAAGGCTTTTTACAAGCAACGAAATCGATTCCTTTTCTCATTATCAAAGTTACTTGAAAATTCAATCGCAAACTTACGACTGATAGAGTGGACTAGATTTCTGTTTTGCTAAATCAGTTGCTTTCTTAGCTGCGTCTTTCATTTTCTCCGCTTTGTCATGCAAAGAATGTTGCAAATCTTCTGCAGCGTAAGTTACCTTCGTAATAACTGGTTCTTCGATCTAGACCAAGTAAATTAATTTTAGAGCACATTATACAAAGAATTTTGGTATTTGAAAAAACTTTCAGTATTATGTTTACCCGTTCAGCAAAATTCATCTGTGCAAGTGCAGGTTTCATGCACTGAGCAGTGTAGGGAAACATATGCTCTAAAACATAATTGAAACCGCTAGCCATTTTAGAACAATTTTTCTTGAATCTTTCAACTCCAAACGCCTGAATCGCTCGACTAAATCCAAAAACTTGACTATCTATCCAGGCTGATCTTTTTGCTACTGTCCAATCTGGATTATCTTCCGATACCCTGTAGACCACTTTTTCTACCACTGTCTGTTAAAGAAGAGAAAATATGAGTTAATTTTAATGTTATTTTCAATTTAAAAATTGATTTAAGACTCCATTTAAAATTTAAGCCGTACCATTACTTTTGTGAAGCCTAAATTTCTTGTATAGGTCGTCAAAACTTGTTCTTTTGGATCGACAATACTCTCCTCGACGATCTTCACAACATTTTTGCTCATAAATCTCTCGCCCCATTTTGGTAACCTGTTCGTTTTTGTTAAAAGTCGTTTCGAGTACAATTTCCCATCCTTTACTTCTCTAAATACTGTGTCTTCTGATAAAACATGGGAACTGCATAAAAACAAAAGATACCTTCTCACTGACATATTCAAGTTTTGAAGGGAAAGTCAGGAAGGGAACTTAAAAACAAACCTGTTTGGGTTTGGATATCTTTTCCAGAATCCTTGAACTACCTGGTTCCAACTGAATTGAAAAATGGTACTATTTTCGAAGTATTTTACCATTATGCCAGTTTGAGATGCTTTCCAGTTCTTTTCATAAAACTTACTCAGTTTGATAGTTATGCTTTACAAGAAGCTTCTCCATATATCGAATTTTACTTTTGCTTCACTTCAATCTCTGCGAGAAAAATAGTTCATATTTATTTGTATCGTGACATTAGTCACGTAGCACAAGAAAGGAATAAAATAGTTTGGCTATCAGCAAAAAAAGAATGTAGTATTATTCCTTAAAATATGTATAAAACTATATTATATATAAAAATTATAAAATATATTTTTGTAAAAAGAGAATTCTAATACTTTCCAATTTTTCCTCTCTAGACTTATAATTAAAAGAAATAATTATAGACTAAAGAGTAAGTAAAGGAATAAATAGAATTGTACATTAATGCATCTTCATTCAGGAAAATTTTGTATCTCGTTAGTGAAATTATAATAATACCTCAATTTTTTTATCTGTAGGCATAATAAAGAGTCTAATTATGAGTCAGTGAATGTTTTGAATAATAATACTTGAAACGTGGAAAGACATCTCTGAAAAGAAACGATTTTAATGGAATTAACTGAACTCTCAGAGTACCAAAATCAATCAAAAAATTGCAGACAGCTATATTAAAACTTTTAAATCAGAATTCAAACATAATTTTACTTATAACCAGCCTCTTTTTTTGCTTTCACTTAAAGAAACTTATGTAATCCCTCCACGCCAGAATCTTTTGGAAAAAATCTGGGCATATAACTCCACTTATAATGATATAACCGGATGATGTACTTTTATATAATAAGGTTTTAATCAAGATATTTTGCCAACTATTTACGTATAGAATATAAACGTGCTTTTTTAAAGATCTAAAGTGTTCTGTTGAGCAAATCAAGATATAGGTTACATTTTCCAGTGGCAGATAACCTTGATAGTGTATAGTGAATAAAAATGTCAAACGAATTTTTTTTTGAAAAGACTCACCGAAAGAGATGTTAGAAAAAATTTAGGAATACTTTTTTAAACGCTGATAAACACGAAGACACACTGTCTGACATCGAAATTGTGTAGCAAAAGCAGCACACAATCCTATATAAGTCTACAGATATTGTAGAATCGTTGCCATCTTTGCCGCATGGCATTTCCAAAACATCAGTTCTACCAACGTGAAATATCTGAAACTTGTAACTTTTCACAACTGAATCAAAAATATTTGTATATATGCATGTACGAAAAAAGTTTTTTTAAAGACAAATTTGATGACATTTTTTAAAAACATAAATTATCTGCATTTTTTGGTTATTTTATTCACTAAAAAATTTTTCAAGACTTGGAACATTGTCCTCGATGTTGGTGAGACTGTCGATCAATCTTTAAAAATTATCTGTTCCTAAACTTCTACTGCTTCTACATACCTAGATCATCTAGATAATTGTTTATCTAGATCATCTTAGGCATATCTGGAATTTGATTTTCTTTTGAATTTGTTTACGCTTACGGATGTTATTTACGAACGGTTGCTTTGAACGGTCGTGGAGTTTTACTAGTTTTTGTGTTACATGAGGATAATACTTCGGCAAGGAAAATGACACTGAAAACGAAAAGCATGCAGAAAATATTGATGCCGATTGAGGAAAAGGTAAAACAATTTTATGACAGGTGGATGACAGAATTGTCTTTTGTGATGTGTTATATTTTTCAGTATTACTCTGATTAAGTTCAATGTGATTCTAGTATTAATTTTTAATCATTTGTTGTTGAATTTAATTCCTATTACATTGTATTTTGATCTTTTATTGAATATAAAATTATCAATATTTTTAATTAACATAACCTCTTTTCTGAAAAAAATGCCTGAGAATTTCATTTTGTCTTTTCGGAGTCAGTGACAGAACCATATATATCTAAATATTCTAACTAAATATTTTTTTAGGTAAAGAGACTAAGGAATCTATTAGAAGATGAAAATTCTCAGCCGGTTGATATTGCAGAAGTAAAATCAATGTTGCATGAACAGCTTCGGAATTTGACTGATAAATTTACATCTATTTGCAAGGAAGATACAAACGATTATCAAGAAATGAAAGACAAGATCACTGCTGTGATCGAAGATTTTTGTACATCGATTGACATTGATAAACTAGTAAGTTTCATGGAAAATATTACTTACATTTTACATTAAAAATGAATATAGCCAATTTATAAATCAATCATTTTCTTTTCAGAAGAACGTTGGTAATGAAAGTCACAAGGAAAACGTTACTGAGCTTTTACTAAATAAATTTAAATCGTCCCTTGAAAATTTGGAGAAACTTGAGTGTCTTCCTATGAAGCAAAATCTTCAGGATTGTTGGGATTATGTTAAGGACATGGGTGCTGTTAACGAAATCGAAGATTTTCAAAATATAAAGGTTTACTTCTATTAACACTGAATTGGGAAATAAACTTTTCTTATTTTACTTTAATATATTTTAGTAAATTTAACACATGTAATTCTTATTTTCATTTTCAGGAGCTTGGCACTTCAATACTAGATATATTCGGACCCTTGCAACAGTACAAAAATAATTTATTATCTCAACATCTAAAGGAGAAACTTGCACTCTACTTATGCCAACTTTGTGCGACTTTCGATATTCTGGTTCAACTAATAGAGGAACAGCATCAATTAAATGCGTCAATTTTCGTAAGATAAAAGTTATAGATTTTCTAGTTAGATTACTTACTTTTTGACATTTATTCTTTTTTTTTCAGAGCTGTAAAAAATACGTTTGCGATCGCTTATGTTGGTGTTTTACGGCAATAATCGAGATTCTTGATGCTCCAAATCCACCACCAGAAGAAGAATTTTTTGAAAAAGAAAATCATTTTGTCTACAGGTGAAAAAATATTTAACGAATAATTTTGCATTATACTGTCATGGAAATTTTGATATAAAATATGTGTTTAGGATGGATTTGGTTTTGGACATTATTTCCGAGATGGCTGGAAAAACTCAAAAGGAACAGATGGGAGAATGTGAGGTTCTGTGGCTCGGAATTGAAGACGTATTTTCGCATGCAATGGCAATTGCTCAAGTGTGTCAACCTCAGAATTTTAAGGCAATAAGTGGAGTTTGCCAATCGATAATGTCCGAATATGAAAAACTAAAAACTCAATTGCACAACGAAACGCCCGAGCCATCAATGATCAGCTTGTTTATGAATTCTTTGACTGATGCTTTGTACCGTCTAGAACGCAAAGTAAACATCTCAGTACTCACGCTCGTTATGGAAGTATTCAGCGACCCTTTCAATCCTCTGCGAAAACTGGTAAAGACTTGTGGAATTTCCTTAACTGCCCAGAAGAGATCAAAAACCGATCTAAGTAGTATTATCGAGGAGTTCGATCAGCTGATAGATAGGGCAATGCAGATTGGATCTTTTGCAATTGCTTGTTGCAGAGATACCAATAGTGAGTTTAGTTTTAGATTTAGAGGAATAATAATAAAAAGTCAAAGTTTTTAGGTAAAAAGTATAACAATTAAATCTTTCAGGGGTCAATAAAATAAAGAATTGCTTGGCAAGTTTGGAATCTTTAGAGACGGAGTTGGTCCCAGCAATCACTGACTTCTACCTCCACCCTGATAACAAAGAAAAAAGGGCAAGTGTGAAACTTTTGACTGCTCAGTGGCAGGCAGAGATTAATAAATTTCACAATTTTGTGGACCTTATTATTGACTCGGCTGCCTACTGTCAGGTGAATATACAATTAAAATTAAATTTTAAATAATGGAGACTCTACTTGGAAAATTTTTATAGTAGAATGATTCGTGTATTTATTATTTAGGTAATTTTAGATGATATTCAGGAACGCGTTACAACAATGTCGAATTGTTTAGACAATAGAGAGGGCGTAACTCCGCAACAAGTTCAAGGAGTCGTGCAAAGAACTTTGGCTCTTGCAAGTCAACTTTCAGCCACTGTTGATGACATTGGGCGAGACAATATTGACAAACAAACTATCATGAAAATTCGAGAGCTAAAAGCTGGTAATTATTGAATCTATCTGATTTTTATTCCTGTTTATTTGCACAATTTTCGATTGATTTGAAATAAAAATTTCAGCAATTTACGAAGCAGACTCGGCCGCGAAAACTCTCCTCACCGGAAATACGCCTGAACCTCAACAGTTGCGAGTGATAAAGCGTTGCGAAATGGTTCTGAATGTTGTAAAAAATCTTCAGCCACTTTTGGTTAAGATAATGAACAATTCAATACTGATGAACACGACCTATCAAAATCCTGCCATGGGACAAGGAGACACTCTTCATTCTAGTACGTGTTTTAGTATAAAAGCTTGAAATTCCAAGCAGTAAATACTGACTAGTTATAAGTCTAATCAGTAATTTAAAATCTTTTTTCTTTTAGGTTCGCCTTTGTGTTTTCCTTCGGACATCTTTAATCTTCCTTATGATCAGAAATCTCTCGCCTACATTCGAACGCCTTACACAGTGAGCAGTTTTAAACAACCGCTATCTATTCAACCAGCTAATACTGTCCCCAGAACTGGCTCAGATTTAAATTCCTTGATTCCCTACATCAAACGGGGCCGAAATATGCGTTTGGAGCAGTCAATTATGTACAAAACTCCGAAGAGAACAGAAGAAAATGACCAGATTCTTACAAGTGAACTGAAGTTGAAAAAGTTATCGAGCGTCAGGCAACATTTATTTAGCAGAGATAGTTTCTCAAATAATGGCTCCATTGATCTGACTGCTGAGAGCTTGGATTTAACACGCATTTTGGAGAAAATTACTGATTTGCCGGACAGTTTCAGTGTCTCCACTCAGAATTCTTTTGTTACAAACCAGCAAAATAAATCTCAAAATGGTAGAGAAGGAGCTGCGAATTTCTTTCATCAGTCGACGGATTCTTCAGAAAAGATTACAGCTGCCTATAATCAATTAGGTACACTTAAAAATTCTTTCGCGTCCCAAAAAGACGAGTGTTCTGCAATTGGTGGAGGAGATGCTCCATCTGCAGTCGAAACTCCTGCACGTATCGACGACTTGCAAAAATTGGATAAGAAGATCGAAGTTTTGCAGAAACAGAAGTCCAAAGAATAGAATTATCGTCACATCATTGAAAATTGAGAGAATTTTATAAGCATGGTGCCTTACAGAAGTGAAACTTTCTAATTAAGTCCGTCCATAGAGAGTAAATAATATTTTTCAATATTCAAACGAAATCATTAACTGTGGGATTAACTGTCATAATAATAATTTTTTTTTCATTAACAGAAATGAAATTGTAATTGGATTTTCGAAGAGTGAATTTAATTCATTTGCGATTTTTCTTCCATTGCTTATAAATTCCATGGAAGATTTATTATTAATATTATATTATTTTTAAGAATCTCATTCCTTTGCAGTATTTTTATATTCCTAAGTTTCTATTATACAGTTATAAGTTAAATATTGCATGTGATTCTTAATTGAGTTTTCAACCATCGGAAGTTTGAATTTGGATTTGATACTTACAACAGTATGAAGTTTTGAATGATTGGTAGCACGATTGCTCCTTCAGCTTATTTATAAAATTGTTCCTTTAATATATTTGTTAAAGATTTCTATATACGTAAATTTGAATTATAATAAATAAATGTTAAAATTAATTGAACAATATTTAAGTATTTTATATTTTACAAGCAAATATAATATATTTTATTCAGAAGTATTCTCATGCTAAAATTAATTAATTTATTAATCTAGGTCAAAAGATGTTTATTGTTTTAATTATTTGTAATTTTTTTATTATGGATAAAATAAAAATTCAAATGTTCGCGGGAAATGTGTATCGGAGGACTCGAAAATAATTCAGATGTCACTTGCATCGTAGAAAATCTGAACGTAACCATTCTAGGTGTGACGGTCAGCTGATTCCTATTAAAAATATTAGTGGATTCTTCCACAAGTGATTTGTTGTTTCCAAAAATATTGTAGCTTTTAAATAAAAAGCATTTTTTAAAATGGCTCTACACTCTGCTGGAAAGGGAAAACTACTTGCTGTTATAGGAGACGAAGTACGTAAATAGATTATCTTTATTTTTATTCCAAAATTTATTTTTTTCTTCGCCATTAAGATTTTGAATTTTGTTTTATTTTATTTCAGGACACTTGTGTGGGTTTCTTACTGGGAGGAGTTGGAGAAATTAACAAAAATCGTCAACCTAATTTCATGGTTGTTGACAAAAGTACGTATTTTATTTTTATTTCGGGGATAACAACAATTTTTGATTTTCTTTTTCAAAGAAATTTCTAAGGTTTTTCCTTGAATTGTTGAATGAATTCTTTATTTTTATTAAATGATCCAATTTATGTTTGATTGTTTTTTACAGATACTGCAGTAGGAGAAATCGAGGAAACATTTAAACGTTTCATCAAACGAGATGATATCGACATCATCCTTATAAATCAGAATGTAAGTATTATACTTAATTAATTTATTATGTCAAATAGTTTTAACTTTTATTGAACAATTGTTTTAAAAATACTGAAGAATAAGCTTTAAAAATCTTACCCTGAATTCTCTGTAGTAAATCATTAATATGCAATCCTTTCAAATTAAGACGAAAAACTAAATACCCTGTTAGTTTCCGTTAATAAAATACATTTTTATATGAAAATTGCAGATTGCAGAAATGATTCGACACGTGATAGACAGTCACATTCAGCCCATCCCTTCAGTATTAGAAATTCCAAGTAAAGATCATCCTTATGATGCCAGCAAGGACTCCATATTACGAAGAGCCAAGGTAAGCCTTAAATTCTTTAAATTAGTCATAAATATAAAACTTTACTTTCACACAGACTTAAAAAAACACTCTTAACTTTTTGAATTGAGAAAATTCCAAGTCCTTTACAAAACAAAATCAGTTTAATACTTTTAATACTCATACTTTTTTGTCTTCCAGGGAATGTTCAATCCGGAAGATATTCACTGATCTTAAATTAAATTTACACTGTCTGCTGCATTGTACAAGATGTATTGTAAAATACGAGTGTTTATCCTCGGGTACTATTTATTAAGCTAATTCCTCAATGTTAATAATGTTGCTGTACAGTATTGTTGGAAATAGAACCTTCAACATTCCATTCGAAAAAAGTTGTTAGAAATTCCTCTGATTTGACTAAAACAATGAAGTTTCTGTTTCTACTTAACAAGTAGCTTATTAAATCACATTAAAATAAAATAACACTTTGTTGACATCATTTATTGACAAACTTTTCTTACACTTATCAAACCTAATTTCCATTCTCTCTATTCGTAAAAAAATTACTTTTTTTTTTCTTTTTTTAAAATACGAGTTAAAAATATTTGGGTTTGATAATGTTTTTATTTTTGTGTTCATTAAGCACTATAAAATGAATCTTATCTCACAAAATTCGCAAAGCATAAATAATAAATTAATATGAACAAGATCCAATGATAAAAAGTCTCTGACAAATACTGTAGAGAATCTAAGATAATAATCACATCATTTTCCAGTCTAGCACCAGATTATAAAAGACTTTTAATGAGTCGCACACTCAGCTATATCTAGTCTTAAAAATATGCGCATACAGCTAATACCGTTAGTTGACAAAATCTTCTTAATTATAAATTATTTCCACTAATTTTTACTCACTTCGTGCGAATTATAATTTCTTTGGCTGAATATCATTCTCTTCAATATATAACATAGGAAAAAAACATTTTCAAATATTCGAACATACAAATTTCTTTCTCATCCACTAAGCGAGTGCTAACTCGAAAGTTTTCAAATGTCTTGCGTTTTTCAAACTTAAAAAAATGTATAAAATGCTCCCAGATCTGTTGCATCTCATGAAAGAATAATTCCTATTTGGTAACTGATCCTATGCATAACAAAAAAATCCAGTTTAAATCTTCAATTTATTTTTTTCTTGAGCAAGTACGAAACTTTAATAAATATATAACTTTCAAAAATATTTGATATGTAAATTATTTTCTTTCTGAAAGCCTACTACTTTTTCATTTCAAGGTACTTGAGTAGTTAAATTAAATATCAAACATTTCATTATACTCGTTTCAAAGCGATAAAATTATTAGGGATCGAAGTAAATTTGTAGCCAATGATTTTTCAATAGTTTCAATCACAAACCAACGCAAATATTCACATTCGAAATGAACAATCTCACTTTACTTTGCCTAAATATAAAAATCTACTTTAAATTTGTGCGGTTCATTGGTCGAATAATCCTTTAGAAGTTTGAAAGTTTCAAATATAATGCTTAAATTTCAAACTTTTTACTGCTTTGATTTGTTATTCCATCAATGGAACGCACAATTCTATTTTCTTGTGCGTAAACGCGAGAGACTCAGTCAACCTTATTAGAAAATAGTAGTAAAAAGGGAAAAGACTCGAGTTTGAGGAAAAACAGTCTCACGAGATTTTTTAAATAAAAGCGTGAACTCTTACATCTGTCCACCAGAATCCTAGCTGAGATTTCTATTCCATCCTGAGTTGAAAATAAGTCGTTGGAACGTCATCGTTGTGACTTTGACATCGAACTTTGCTCACTTTACAATTCGATCGTATTGTCTAGACTGTCTGTCGAGGTTTTACATTCTTGATAATTTAAAACTGACGAGCCTACGTCAATCGTCATGTTCTTCTCTCGCAGACATAAATAGTTTCTGGACTGCGTGAGTTACTTTGGCTGAAAAAAGGACAAAACAATTTCAATTTACTCTAACAGATATTAACCCCTTCGTTGGCATTAACGCAATATTGCGCGGAAGCGAAACGTGCCCAGCGTGGCATTGACGCAATAGTGCGCATCTGTTTTTTTTCCTTTTATCGTCATCGATTTAGTTGGCGATAAACATATTGTCGATTAAAAATTCAAAAAAGAAAATCGTGTACAATTTGGTCACTTTCAGTTATATCGTTCGTGCCAACGAAGGGGTTAAATTCAATATTTTTATTTTAATACGATGAAAAATATTTTATAGTTATGAGGATTAGGAAAAATACTCACTATTGAACGCCTCGAACTTGGCTGGTTTATTTTTCCAGCAAACACCGAACAAATAGGCAGGAATACCTGACAAGGTAATAAACACGCCCATACCGACTTCAAAAGGTCGTTCATAGCATGGAACGATCAAGAGAAATATGCAAATTCCAACAAAGGTTATAGGTACCCAAAGAGCAATCTGAAAATGAGGAAAAATTTTAACTGTGTACAGATTAAATATTTTTGTTTTAAATTCGAAAACAAATTCTGTTATTAATTTACCTTAATTGGTCGAACCATCTTTGGTCTTTTATACCTCAACCAAAGAATTCCGGCCACAGAGAGCATGATAAAGAATGATTCGACAATGGTGCAGTATGCGATAAGAACATCTAGCTTATTCGTACAGAGCATAATCAGCGATAAGATGCACTGAAAAATTAATCAACGAATTATTTAAATCAAATGCTCAAAAACTCTTTTCTTTATAGAAGATTGAATGTATGAATATAAATATTTTACCATAAAGACTAACGCAGGCGTGGGCGTATATTTATCAACATTGATATGGCTGAGCATCGATGGAAAATGACCATTTCGAGCTCCTACGAAGCACATTCTCGAAGAGGTCATAATATGAACACTTAAACCTCCAAAAGCCGAAACAGCCACCAACAATGGTATTGTCCATGACATTACTCCAAGAATTTTGTCTCCAAAGGACTAATAAAAGTAAATTAGAACTTATTTCATATATAATTCTGAATTTTTTTCAATTTAAAGCGAGAAGTTATTTATAAAGTAATTTAATGACGCTTTGTTGAGAATACTTACAACAGCAATTGCGTTGGATTGTGACATTTCAAACGGCGACAATACAGCCAGATACGCTACATTCGCTAATACGTACACCAATGTTACAAGTGGCAGTGAAATATAGATTGCACGTGGCAGATTTCTGCAATTGTAAAGAGCGTTGATATTCAATAAAAATAGCTTCAGTCCGTTATTATTTCAATTTAAACATCTGATCATTCTTTTGCTCACTCAGAAACAGCACGCAAGTTCATTTGATACAAAAAGTTACTTACACGTAAGGATCCCTCAACTCTTCAGTCATAAAGTTTAAGTAATTCCAGCCTGAGTACGAGAATATACCTAAATAGAATCCAATAGCAATTTTACCAGGATCAGACTTTGTATTTTTGAATGGCTCTTGGAAACTTTCATTGTGCCCTAGGAGAAAATTCTCATTACTTTTTGCTTCATAAAAAATTATTTATATAAATCAAAAATGAAAAAAGGCATACCCATTGTGAGCCAAACCAATCCTGAGATAATAATTAGAACCAAAGCAGCGATTTTAGCAAACATAAAAACATTTTGCATTTTTGAAGTTTCCTTAACGCCATAGCAATTGATGAAAGTTAAGAAACCTGTAAAAAAATAACGAACACTCAAAATCTTCTGCTTTATTCTAATCAAATTCACTTTTTCTTTCATGCTTGCTTACATATCACAACGGCTGCAATTAATCTTTCAGCATCTGCGGGAACAGCATCACAGCCATGGAAAAAAGGCTGCAAAATATATTTAGCGACTGTCAAGGCCATGATGGCATTCGTGGTTGGTCTGTAAGAAAATGATTACACAGTCAGTTTGATTCGATTAAATACCCAACAATTATCGTTGAATTGCTCAATGAATTTTATAGAGTTATGGAATCTATCTTTTAAAGTAAAACAGGATTGTTTCAGAAAGTGCTTACTTACACAAAGATTATATTAGCTGCCCATAAATACAAAAATCCTGGCAAGTCACCAAAAGCTTCTTGAATGTAGGCATAATCTCCACCACTTCGTGGAATACTCGTGCCTAATTCTGTGTAGCACAATGCTCCGATCATTGAAAGCAATCCACATAATATCCAAATGATTAACGAGAGTCCTACACTTCCTACTTCGTCAATTACTTCCTTTGGCGATATAAAGATACCTGGAAAAGTAAAATCAATGATTATATCAACCAACTTAACAAATGAATTTTGCTTTAGATGAAAAATACAACGGTTTAAAATTCGTGAGATACTAAATAATAACAAAAAATCCTTACCAGATCCAAGTATGATGCCCAAAATAATAGCAACTCCTTCCAGCAAACCCAATTGCTTTTTCATTTGTACTTTATCCGTAGCACCATTTGCCACAGGAAAAGTTTCAGTGGCTTTTGGATTCATTGGTTGCAATTCTTTTGCATCATTTGCAGTTTCTCGTTTCGACATTTTAACTGTAATATTGAATAAATCGATAGTTTATTGAGGGTGTGGGATTTCGTATTTTTGCGAAAAAGGTTTATAAAATCCCATATTCAAATTAAATAGTTTCACATTTTTTATTTTTATTTAAATATTATTTCTGAATTAATTTTTATACAAATAAGAGAATAATCCTATAATAATCTAAAGGGAATTTCAATAATAATTAACCTCGTCGGTGAGTAAATGTCTGATGCAATTTCCCGGGGAAATGTAATGAACCTACGATAATAAATAACGAATCTCAAGGTTATTCATGTTCATAGAATATTTTCGTACAGGATCGTATGTTCTGGAACATAACAACAATTATAATCTCTAGAATTTAATACTTTCGGATAAGAATTATTCCCGGGCCGGTCAGCGAAAATTTTACAAACTTGGCAAAAAAATGTTTCCATGTGAAGAACAAAATATTAACAGTCAATTTAATATTAAAAATGTTTTGGCGTAATTACTGATAAACTGATGACCCTAATGACTAAAAAAAATTATCTGTTATATATTATTTGTGATAAAATTATTATAAGTCCACTATATTATTTAAAAAAAAAACCTGTTAGTAAATATGGCAATGTAAACAAAATAAAATAACTGCAATCATAAGTTATTTCTACTTATTTCTTTTAATAAAAGGTCCAGGCACTTACCCTCTTCTATTTTTGAACCTGGTGATTTAAAAAACGAGACAAGAACGTTTTTGGAGTCTTTTTCGGCGACGAACACGTTTTTATGAAGATTATATATATATATCATTATATATATATGTATACGTGGAATATATATATATCAACATGAGTTTCAGCGCCTCTTCAATGGAACTTCGTAACCGCTAATTTTCAAATTAACAAACTTTTTATGTATTTATTTGGAGAATTTTATATTGAAATATTATTATTTATGCCCAATAATTCAAGAATAAGCTATTAAAAGTGAGTGCAAAGTTTTGATAAGAAATTTGGAGTTTTTAAACATAAGGAACTATGCTCGGCAGGTAAATTCATGTTTGATACCGACGGTTTAAAAAGTGATGTTTATCATCTAAGGATAAATTAGCGTTCTATCACCACATATATATAAAATATCTTTGCGACGCCGGCGGCGGCGACGTCGTCGGCAAAATCTCAGTTTGCGGCGGTGCTTTCGCTAGTGTAGAGGGTGTGGATTTTGTGTTTGCCTGTTTGTTATTATTCTGAGTGAACGAACTGAATTAAACGTTCCTTTTGATGAGTTTTTCATTGTTCCACATGGCACAGTTTCCGAGAAGATAAACCAGTGCGAATGATATTTTTCTCTTTCTCGTACAATATAAACCCCTCGCCATTCTGACTTTCTGACAGAAGGAAGTTTTTTTTCGAACGCAGATGAAATACAACCCCATCATCTTCGATCCGGTATCTCTCCTGGATACTAGTAAAAATTTTTGAAAAATCTCCTTCAATAAAAAATTCGCCTTTTCTAACCTCAAAATTATTGGCATAACGCAAACTCAAAATCTGTTTTGGAATCTTTCCAGGTAGTAAAGACTATTTCATTGAAATTAAGCTCTTATTTTTATCTCGTGATATGAAGTGAAAAAGGGACTATAAATTATATCAATTTTATTATATTGGAAATTACAGGTTAATAGTAATGAAGGTAAAGATCTGACGAGAGTGAAATTGTTTTTAAAAACGCCCCTTTTGGCACAATGGACAAGATGACCGAAAACGTGGCCGTGAACAGGTGTGCCGTTCATAATGTAAACAATGATGAAAGTAATTATAGAAAATGTGAGAGTGCTCGTCAGTGACATTTCTGAAAATGCGAACCTGACATTTTCAATACTCAATTAGTGAAGATTGAGGCATCAATTGAACGGGCTTTTTTTTTGCGTAATTTGGAAATTGGAAAGAGAGAGTGAAAATGGCGACACCTCCGGATTCACCGGGAGTAGAAGATGCCCTTTTTGAGTTTGAAAATCCGCGGGCTCGTCACCAAAACACGAGGCCTGTTGCCCTCGACGAACTCCTGAGGCAGACCAAATTTTCCAGACAAGAAATCCGGGTCATGTATCGCGGATTCAAACAGGTGAGAGATGTTTTCTTTGATATTAATTTATAATTTATATATTTTTTTTAGTTCTGACCTTGAAGATGTCATTTGCGCCAATTTTTATGGTCATTATCGTAATCAGCGAGTGAAAGCTACTGAAAAATCTATTTGTTATTTTTAGTTGGAACAGCATTTCTGGATAAAATAGAATTGGGAAAAAATATTTCGTTCATTTGAACGTTCAAAACTTCTGGTACATCGAAAATTGTTATCTATATTTGTTTTCCAACTTATAGTTATAAGTTAAGGGAAGTTTTGATTCATGAAGTTTGAAAGTTGTTGCCAGGAAGAGGATGTCTTTCGAAATTTATAAAATATACCAAGCTATACTTATTTAGAAGTTGAATTTGTTGAATTATTTCAACTAAAAGATGATAGAGGCCTTACTATTACTTGCCAATCAACTTTACATTATAAACTTATATTTAAACATCACTTTCTACATCCCCTGAAGCGTTCTGGGGTTAGAAATTTGAACTGAAACTAATGTTAAGCTTCCAGACTTGCAAGGCAGATAATTATGCATTACAATCTCTACATGAACATGTCAGGATTAATTAAAAACTCTGAATCCGTCTAATTTATATGGCAGTTTCTAGATCTGGAACACATTACAAGAAGATTTCTTTAATATGAAAATTTCAAACTTAAATAATGATTTCTATGAATTTACTTTAGGGATATTTAATGACGAATAAGATTGAAGGTTTCTTGAAATGCACCTTCTTAAGTACATACTGGTTCTAAAAACCTATTTCGCTCATATAAAACAAGTAAACCTGAAGTGCCTTTCAGTGCTCTAATTGCACCGCTTAAGCACCTTTTCAGGGTTTCTCTGAACTCTCATTGACGAACAAAGCATGAAGCGAATATGTCTGCAGAGTTTCTGGTATGTTAAAAACTCGAAAATGGTACTTCTCATTCGTCGTTATGGTTTTCAAGAGACAGAAAGTCTTCAAAATTTCGACGAAATTGTG
>JAUESH010000024.1:7116180-7153541 GCA_032275165.1 Synergus magnus
ACTCAACAATATTTATTATTGTCCCAGTATTAGGCATACTTTTTAAGTTGTCCCAGTAATGGTCGGTTTACCTTACTCTAATTTAATTTCTTTCATAAACTCTAAATATTTATTTTAATAAATTATTATTAATCAATACATATTAATCCATTAATTCCTTTATTGAACTGCTCGATTACTTTTTTCATATACGAATTTCTCGATTTTACGGGATATTCTTCTGTTGAGTGGACAGTGGTTAAAGATTTTTTTTCTGTCTCCGGGAAACGTGAAATCCGCTTGCAGTTCGGCAATGAGGACAGCTTAGAGAAAGTGAGAAAAAATGATAGATATCTGGCACCTAATCCGGGTGTTACACTGAAAACCTTTTTCTCTATGATTTCTTCGCTGCCTTTCGCATGCGTGTCTTCATCATAATATATCATTCGTATAATATACTCGTTTTTCATACTTCAACTACTACGGTTATCTACTAAACTATTTATAAACAAAATAAAACAATATTGCTGTAAAATTGCAAAAAAAAATTATAGGTTTTTATTATCAACTAATAATACATATTAGTCTCGTAAATAAATCTGATAATTAAATACAATGTTTAATTTTTTTATTTAAGTTTTTTTTTTCAAGAAAATTTAGTCTTCAAAAGTTAAAAGGAAGTAGTACACAATCTTTCCGATATCATTCTAGATTTTGAATTATAAAGTATATAAAACTATAAAGTAAAATCTTGAAATATTGTTCTCAAGGGGCATTTATTTGATAACAAAATTAAAATTTCACATAACAATATTTTCATTTTGAATTAAGATTATTTTAGAGTTGAATTAAAAATAATTAACGGAAGAAACTCAGTGAGTATTGATAAAGAGTTAAAATATCAACATAAAGTCGAGTGACAGCGTAAACGATTTCGTTAGGTCTTAACTCGATTGCTCTTCCTCCCATGATAGTTTGTATATCAAAATACAGATACTGAAATACAAGAAAATATTTCTATTTTCTTTCAAGTTCATTCAGATATTAATTTTTTTCGGAATAGAATATAATTCATAATTACCATTGATATTATAAAACTGCCTATGACTCCAATGACTATATTTAACCCACTTAGTGCAGTAAACATATAAATCGGTGCAACAACAAGAAGTAATATGATTCCGGTAAGTCCAATAATTAAAATCAATCCTGTTCGTTTTGTTAAATCAAACTGAAAATAAAGGCAAAGAGTTGAAAACAACCGTTCTTTTTAATTAAAATTTAAATAAAAAGTATTAAAATTGAATAAAATTGAAAATAAATTTTTTTAATTGTAATAGACTTTCAATCATTTTTCAACTGAAATTAGACTCTAAAATTTAAAGGAAGATTTTTAATTTATATATCTTTACCAAATTTGACCAGTTAGGAGACTTCTACTTACGCTGCAAAATGTTGCAAGAAAAGAGATCACCATTGTAATTGCAGCAGTTGTAACTCCACCAGCTAATACAGCTTCAGATTGGTATGCAACCGACACGCAAGCCATTAAAAAAGACATCGATAAAGTCTGCAAAATAAAATTTAAAGTAATAAATTAATTAATTAATTAAAAGTATGAATGTAGTGATGTAAAGTATCAATCATTAAAAATGCTAATGTATCTAAAATAATTAATTTTAAAGTTTTATTTTAATTAAAACATATTACCAGAATAAAAAGACAGATCCAGTTGCAAGGGAATTTTCTTCTCGCTGATTCATTACAAACAATCATCAAGTAGATCACTATGAAAGCCACCCTGATAAAACATAAATAAATCATAATCCCTTGGATTAATAAATTTAAATATACGATTAATAAATTAAGCATTTACGTACAGAGCGACCCATGACAAATACCAATTCTGAAGTAGAAACGCGTTAGCGACTTCTCTAAAAAATTATACTTGAGTTGAATAACATTGAATTACAATTATTAAATAGAAATCAGAATCATCAAGCTTACACAAATATGAAAAGTGAAATAACACCAATTGTAAAAAGTATTAGCAGAGATAGAACACAAAAGACATTTCGAATAAACTTCCTCCGAATGTTCCGATTTTTGAATTCTGCATAATAATCGTCATTAACTCGATTTTCTCTGCTTATCTGAGCAACCCATTGTCTATATATTTCTTGATTTTCTCTTTCTCGTTCTCTTGCCATCTCCTCTGTAACAGTAATTGAATATGGTCCCTGAAATTTTTCATAATTTAAACCACTTGCTTAATATCAAATTCAAAAATATTTTAATAAATATACTTACACTATTAATTTGTTGACCTTTATATAAAGCAGGCAATAGTGGAGGTCCTACCACAACTTGTGCTTCAACATTTGATTGCTGATTTGCGTTAGCCTCTGACATCTTACACTGTACATATTTTTAAATTAAAATTAAGCTTCTGATTTCAAATTAAAAATGGATTAAAGAAAAGTAAATTGTCTATAAAAAGTATTATTTACCCTTTTTCGAAACTCTTTTCTCTCTAAATTATTCAATCTATCATCAAATTTCTTTTGACAATATTATTTAGACTTTAACTGAATCTTGAAGTTAGCTCTTCGATCAAATATCGATCAACAAAGCAATAAAATAAAAGAATAAATATTTAACAACTTATTTCTAAAACTTGATTTCTAAATCTCAAAATTGAGAATTTACTTAGACGATTTCTCCTGAATTATTTCCAAGCAGTTGGACGAATAAGAAAGCAAGTTTTTTTTATCCAACGCAAACTTTATTAACTTTAAATATCTACAGATTCAATCATCTTTTTCTTTCATATTTCCATTTAAAAATAGGTGGTGCATTTTTCGTTGCAGCACGAATATGCGTCGGTGTCGTTACTTTCTTGTCCTTTAAAGCCCTCTGGATTTCCAGTTTCTGCTGAACAACAGTTAGTTCTCTTTCCCGTTCAATCCTTTTATCTAATTCCCTATAAGCCATATGCTTTTGCTGTTCAATTTTCGCAAGCATTTCCTCATCCACATCTGGTAGCTTCATATTTTTCAAATTGCTCATCCTGGGTCGATTAGTCCTTCTACTTAGCAGCGCAGGATGTGTGTCAAGTCTCTTGGCAAGGTCGAAATTTTTGGCTTCCTCTTCGTTATCAACAAAGAAAATGTGCTTATTCTTCGTCACATTCGCAGCGTCGATTAAATGTAATTGGCTCTGTAGTTTATCAATTTTCTTTGCTTCCATATTTCTTTTGTAGGCGACGTATTTTAAATCCTGCGTTTTCATCAGAAGTAATTGTTCAGGTGTATGCTCCTCGGGTTTGTCCTTTTCTCGGTGAACACCATCTTCAACTTTTGAATTTATCATGTGAAAGTAAAACTCGTCCGGATTTTTGTTCAATACTCGATTTCTTAGGATCTTTAATTGGTCCTGCTTCGAATGGTAATCTTTTGCTCTTGCTACATAATCCTTTTTCTTTTCTAAAAGTCCCAAGTGCTTTCGAGCTTCAGGTTGATGTCGTTCACGATGTGTTTTTTGCCCTGTTTTTGCTGCCTTCTTCCACGAAGACATGATTGCAAACTCTTATGAACCTGAAATGAAACATAATTTTAATTGGTTTTTTATATTGAATCTTAATAAAACATTACAAGAGGTAGATCAAATGAATTTATAATTCACTAATAAATTATAGATAATATATAATAATAGATTATAAAAGCAATCTATTGACTGTACCGATACAATGAAAATTACACTGTGTTACTGTAAATCATTCACGTTGATCTATTTTAATTTTAGAAAATACCTCAAAATATTAGTAAGTGGATCACAATTAATTGCTTACTACTTTTAAATATTTATTAATTGTTAAAAAGTGCATTGAAAATGATTTTTGGAGCATTCATAACAGAACCTCTAACGAAAACAATTTCGCAATTATTGCGGAAACAACACAATTTTGTTAAAATAAATGTTTATACAATGAACTTTTATGTTATTTCACATAATATTTAGTAATTATTAACAAGCAATATTACATATTCTCACTAATTATTCGAATAGGAAAATTGTAAAGTTATACTGTGTGATTAAATGTAAATAAAACTTACCGGAAGTTTAACTTTCTGATGATTCTTTATTTATAATTCACCTTCTACAGCTTAAAAATTAGTTTATTTTAATTAAATAAACTTATCATTGAGTTTTTTAAAATAAAAACCTTGAAAACAATAATATCTTTGACCAACCACCCGAAACATGTGAATCTGATTATTTTGAGGGTTTTGAGGTTATGTTTCTGAACGATATTTAAACGCCCTCTATAAAAATAAAGCGGGAAAAAGGATAAATTCAAAAGTTTTTCTAATTCAATTGAAAGAATATTTTTAATAATAAAAAATAAATCAAACATGCAACAGAAATAAAAATTAAAATTTGCACCATAAAAATATTCTGAGCATTGGAATAAATAATACCATAATAGTATAAAAGTAAAATTTATTTAACGTCAATATGCATTCAATAAATCCTTAGTAAGTACATAATATCAGACTGAAAAATCAACGAACCAGTCGAAGTTTAAAAGTGAATGCATTTAACAACCTATTCTCAGGACATAAATAGTAATTCAGCGAACAAATTCTCTCACGAGTACATCAACAAATTTTTAACAACGTTTCGAAGGATAAAAGACAACTATTTCACGCAGAATCATTCAATAAATTAATAAAGCCTACTAATCTCTTTAAAAAAATAATAAAACACACAATACCATACAATAGAGAGGGATTACTTTGTAGAGCCTTAAGAGGAAGACGAAGTTTAATGATTCTGTCTTCAATCAGCATCTTCGTCAACGCTAAACTGATTGACGTCTTCGTCTTCATCTGTGACTTCTTGGTATTGTTGGTACTCCGAAATCAAGTCATTTAAATTCGATTCGGCTTCTGTGAACTCCATGGGGTCCATGCCTTCTCCAGTGTACCTTAAACAAAATATTAAATTAAAAAAATTGTAATTTAAATTAAATTTTATTAAAAATTATTAAATAAGGCTAAAGAAGCTTAGTTAAATCTAAATTTAAAATTTATTTCTTACCAATGTAGGAAAGCCCTGCGTTTAAACATTGCACAAAACTGCTCGGAGATTCGCTTAAACAGTTCCTGAATTGCTGTAGTGTTGCCAAGGAAAGTGCTCGACATCTTCATACCAAGAGGCGGGATATCACAAACTGCAGTTTTGATGTTGTTCGGAATCCATTCAACGAAGTAGGCACTCTCTTTGTTTTGTATATTACTAATTTGATTATCTACTTCCTTCATCGACATCTTTCCTCGGAAAATTGTAGCTACAGTCAAGTATCTTCCATGACGAGGATCGCAAGCTGCCATCATGTTCCTCGGATCAAACATCTGAAAAATTGATAGAAATTTAAATGTTATAAATTTGTGTCACTTTTTAATTAATGTAAAAAGTATATATTTATAAATATTCTAATTTTTCCTGGATGTTAAGAAATTGCTTACCTGTTGAGTTAATTCAGGAACAGACAGGGCTGAGTATTGTTGACAAGATCTAGCAACAAGAGGTGCGAATCCAGGAACGAAGAAATGTAGCCTGGGAAATGGAACCATGTTAACCGAAAGTTTTCTCAAATCGGCGTTCAGCTGCCCTGGAAATCGCAGACTTGTAGTTACACCTGCAATAGAAAACAAAAACAAAACATATTAATTTCTAAAGATTAATTTTTCTTAGCTTAATAAATTCTGCAACTTTTTTTTTTTTTATAAATTCTCACCTGACATTGTTAACGAAACGAGATGGTTCAAATCACTATAAGCGGGTGAACTTAATTTTAAAGTCCGGAAGCAAATGTCGTAAAGTGCCTCGTTGTCGATGCAGAAGGTATTATCCACGACTTCCACAAGCTGATGGGTGGACAAGGTGGCATTGTAAGGTTCCACGACTGTGTCCGAAACTTTGGGACTCGGCATCACGCTAAAGGAGGAAAGTATCCTGCAAAAATAAAATGTTAATAACACATAAGACTCTGAAAATTAATAAATAGAAGGGGTTTTTAAATCCCAGACTTATTACCTATCTGGATACTCTTCTTTTATTTTTGAGAGAAGTAAAGTTCCCATTCCCGAGCCCGTTCCTCCTCCGAGGGAATGACACACTTGGAAACCTTGAAGGCTATCGCAGTTTTCAGATTCCTAAACAAAATTTTTGGGAATCATGAAAAAAAATATTTCAAATAAATTAAATGATCAATTTCAAGTCAAAAAATAAATAGAAACAGAAGGAAAAAAAAATTGTAGTAAAGATATTATTATAAAAGCAGAATTTTACCTTTCTGATCACGTCCAGGACAGTTTCTGAAAGCTCTGCTCCATCAGTGTAATGACCTTTAGCCCAATTGTTTCCAGCACCTCCCTGGCCGTAAACAAAATTATCGGGTCGGAAAAGTTTTCCAAACAAACCCGATTTTGCAGCGTCCATTGTACCAGGCTCAAGATCGACCAGAATCGCCCTGGGAACATAAGTGTTTCCAAGTACTTCATTGTAATAGACGCTGATTCTGTCCAACTGCAGTTCTTTTGTGCTTCCAGTATAATGTCCTTCAGCGTCGATTCCATGTTCGAGGGAAATCATTTCCCAGAACTGGAAAAAGAATAAAAATCATAAATTATTCACTAAATTGAAATAGTTATTTAAAATATTAACTGTTTTAAGAAAGGAAGATATTCTTGAGACTTAAAATCAAATAATTTAATTTCACGGAGAGATTAGAAGCTTCTGAATAAAAATAGTAAACACAATAACGATGTAAGAAAATGGTTGAAGGTCAGAGAAATTTTAACGCTCCAGATTTCTCAGTGATATGAGAAATCAAATTCATGAATTCAACTTTAGAGCAAAAAGTTTAAACTGGTAAAATTTAAAACAATTAGTAAGACTTAAAACAATTTTACAGGATTATTTTATTACTTATTTAATTAACGTTCTCGAAATGTGTTTATTATCAGGAGTTTTTGAAGGAGAAATGGAAGTCTAATAACTGGCTTGATAATAAATATAATAAAGTAATAGAATAACTGGAATTGTAATGAAGTACCTTTGTTCCTATTTGGTTTCCACATTGCCCCGCTTGCAAGTGCACAATTTCTCGCATTATTAATTATATGTTTTGACTTGAATTTAAAAAAAATTCAAATCTATGAAAACCGATCTTTCAACACGCTTGATGTAAATATGCGAATGATGCGAATGAAACCAATCGAACTGACTTACTGAGCTGGAATTCCAGAAGGACTAACCGAAGAAATACGAGATTAATGTAATTAGAAGAGGGAATGAAGCAAAGGAACGAAACAGAAATTAAATTTAAATATAGCCAATAATAATGAACTCGAATCCAATAGCGCCTTATTCAAATTTTTAAAATTATGAACTAGCATTATAATTACGAATAATTTAATTATTAATATTATCTTAATTAAGAAAGTGTAATATGTAAGTAAAATAATTTTACGATGACCTTAGTACATTCGATGACAGTAGAGATTTAAAAAAACAGGGACAATGAACAACTATTATTTTAATCGATATATAGAGAGGATTAATATCGATATTGGATTACTATCTTAGGTAAACATATTATCACTGATAATAAAGGGAATATTTCATTCCACGTAAGTTAAAAAATATTATTGAGTTACATAAATATAGGACAAATGGTGCAATTAAAACATGAGATAATGTGCAATAGTTTAATTGTCAAGGCTTCATTGGTCATCAGATAAGAGTATTATCATTCATACTAGATTTTTCGCTAGATTGTTTGTCAGAAACAATCATGATTTAATCATTTCCTTTTAGAATCAAAGTTACGATAGTAGATATAAAAATTTATCAAGAGATCTTATATAGATTTTTTCACTTTAAGTGGCTCTCATTCCAAACTGGACTACTGGGAAGATGAGGTGGAACTTAACGATAGGTAAATATCGCTTCTGTCCTTCAGTTTAGATCAACTGTGTGCTGGTTAAATAATTTTGTGAGCTGCATTTATCAAAATATTAATTTTTAAACAAATTCCAGGTGTTTTTTATTTTGCGCTGACTTTTACCAGCGCTTGTGTAGAATCTGAGTTGGATCCATTGGCTGAAAATGGCAAGGTCAAAGTTGAGATCAGAAATACAAGCGTAGTTCTGGAATTGACAATCAATGGTAGATATATTAAAATTAAATTTAAATTAATGCTAGTAATTTAAAAAATAAAATTTATGTATTGTTAATATCTAATTAATATTGAATGTTTTAGATGGATCGAAATTGCTAAGCCGTCTATACATCAACGATCCTGATAAGGTTCAGTCCCAGCAACAAACTGAAGCTTGCGGTCAAAATAAAGTATGCATAAAAAATGGGAACGAGATCCACTCAACGATAGATACAACCAACGGAATTATAAAAATCTCTCGTTCAGTAAATAACCCTAAGGCAGAATTAATTGACTGCATAGAACTCAAAGAAGGAGTCGAATGGTTCGGGGGACCACAAATGCGATACCAACATTGGCCAATTCAGCACATGTACTTCGAAGAAGAACCTTATCTACCTACACATTTAACCAACATGGCAATCACAGAAAGATACTGGCTTTCAAGCGAAGGAGCTTACATTTTTGTTAATGAAACTGATCCCCTATTTCTGGACCAAAACAACTTCAAGGATAAACACCTTTGTCTGATAGCCAAAAATAAAAATCCATACACGACTCGTCAAAAGGTGACACTCAGTTATGAAATTGGAACGATGATTGCTAATCCCAGAAAAGCTCACGAGCTAGTGATAAAAAATCACTTCAAGAAACCAACAGGAATTCCAGACGAAAGAATGATCAGACATCCTATTTGGTCGACCTGGGCTAGATACAAAGTCGACGTCAATGATAAGATTGTCAGAGAGTTTGCTCAGGAAATTTTATCGAATGGATTCAATAATAGCCAGCTGGAAATTGACGATAATTGGGAAACTTGTTACGGTTCTGCAATTTTTGATAAAGCCAAATTCCCCGATGTTCAGAAGCTCACTAGCGATCTGAAGAAACTTGGATTCAGAACGACTCTTTGGATTCACCCCTTCATTAACGAAGACTGCACTGCTGCCTACAAAGAAGCTTTGGAAAAAGGATACTTCGTGAAGAATACTGAAAAAAGTGTTGCCATGTCCTGGTGGCAAGGTAAGTTATTTAATAAATAAAATGAATCAAGTTCTGAATTCATGGAGAGATATTAATTAATTATAATTTCATGTTTAGGTCAGAAAGCAGCAACTATAGATTTTACGAACCCAGCAGCAGTGACATGGTGGATCACGAGATTGAAAAACTTAGAGAAGCTGGGCATTGACAGTTTTAAATTCGATGCTGGAGAAATTTCATGGCTTCCTCAACCTCCAGTAGTAACTGGAAATGACGAACTCAAGCCTGGCATTTTTTCAACTAAATACGTGACAGCCTTAGCTGAGAATTTTAATAACTTTATTGAAGCACGAGTTGGTTGGAGAAGTCAAAATCTTCCTATTTTCATCAGGATGATTGATAAAGACTCGCGCTGGACCTGGAACAACGGTCTTCCGACTTTGATAACGACTTTGTTGCAGATGAATTTGAATGGATATGTCCTCGTACTTCCTGATATGATTGGTGGCAATGGTTATGTGAATAATTCTTTCAATGCAACTGAATTACCTTCAAAGGAATTATTCATCAGGTGGCTTCAAGCCAACGTTTTCATGCCCTCTCTTCAGTATTCCTTCGTTCCCTGGGATTATGACAATGAAGTAAATTAGAAAAATCAATAAATACTTGTATTAAGAAATAATAGAAGGTTTAATAAAACTTTCAATTTAATTTCTTCAGACAATTGCTATCAGCAAAAGAATGACGGATTTACATGCTGAAGCTACTTCCCGAATCGTTAAAGCTATGCAAAAAGCAGTGGAAACTGGAGCACCAGTGAATCCTCCAATTTGGTGGGTGGACCCAACTAACAAAGAAGCTCTTAAAATTAACGATCGTAAGTAAAAAGTTATTCAAGTATAGAAAATTTAATTATAATCCAGAAAACTTTAAAACTATTTTTTCGCTAAATTTAGAATATCTCCTTGGAGAAGAGGTTTTAGTCGCACCAGTGATTGAAAGAGGGGCAATCTCACGAGATATTTATCTTCCAACTGGAGTATGGAAAGACGGAAATACTAATCAAGTTCAGGTCGGTCCAAAATGGATAAGAAACTATCCAGCTCCTCTAGAAGTTCTTCCATACTTTTATAGATCTTCATAAATGATAATGTCATGTGCTTAATTAAAATTAGTTAACTATCTTTTTAACGATATATATAAATAAGATTAATATATCGTAGAGGCTTAAAACACTAAAATTACTTCTTAGGCTTTGAAATTCAATTAAAAACTTACGTTTTTCGAAAAACTAAGAACGGGCTTTTTTTCAGTCTTGCATTTAGCTATATCAAAGCATCAATCAACATCCAGTGTTTTTCTTCTTACTTTTAGATCTTGCTGTTGTGTTTTAATTTTATATTAAAACCTGCAAAGCAATTAAAAAATGAAAACTTGCATAAACAGTAACAGTAGATAAAATATTTTTTAAAGAGATTAAAATTACCTAATATTATCCTCTTCAAATTGTAATAAGAATCACCAGTCAATCAACACTGCTTCAATCTAATCCGTTTTACAATTACTATTGTAAAGTAATAAAACCCGATATACTAAAAGCATCGTTTCTTATTTATTTAGCAATGTATATGTACAAATAAAAATATCAGATATTAATTCTATAAAATTCCTTAGGCTTCATTATTGTCATGATACTCTTTATCTCCTTCTAATCTCACGTCACGAGAATTTACAATACTGAAACGGCTGAGACTTAAATTACCTGTTATATAGTTTAAAATTCTGGTAAAAACTTACGTCAGCCGAATATTAAATGCGATCTGATTTCAGTATTTAACTTAACTATCACAGCGTCGTCGTTTGTGTAGCTTCCAGTTTTTAGAAGCGCGTCTCTCTCTTCTATTAACATCCGCAATTTCTCTTCATATTCTTCAGATCTTGTGGTTAATTCTGATTTTAGAGCACTGAGATTTGATTTCAGTGCGAGGTTATTAACGGGTGCAAAAATTTGATCATTCGAGATGCTATCAAGAAAAGTTGGTTTGGGTTTCATGGCGTTCATCTCCTTCTGCAACTGTCCCAAAAGAATTTGGTTGTTCGATAATCCTCGTGGATCTGCGTTCAAAATGTCTTCCATACTGTAAAGTAATTTTAAATTAATATATTAATATATAAATCTTTATCTATAATATTTTAAATAGAAAACTTACTTTAAATTTTTTAGTTCCTCTTTACTACTTTTGATTTGCAATTCAATTGCTTGCTGATTTTCCATTTTCATCATGTGAATTTCTCGCATTGCTTTTCCCCACTGCTCTTTAAAGTAAGATTTACTCTTCTGTGAATTTGTCAGTTTTTCTTCGAGACTTTTCAATTCTTGCAACAAGGAAGCTGTTTGGTCTTGAGTTAAGGATCCTTTCTCATAAATTTGGAGCTTCTCAGCTTGTTTATTTACAATTTGCTTTAAGTTGTCGTTCTCTCGTCTCAAAGGCTCAAGTTGAAGTTCGAGAACTCGATTCTGATCTTCTAGATATTTCACTTTGACGGAAAGTTCTTCTTGTAATTTATAAAACGTTTCCTTAAGCTCCTGCATCATGTGATTATATTTACATTGCAGATCCTCTTTGTCTTTAATAAGCCTTGCTTCCTTCTCGAGACTTTGGAGTCTTCTCGTTCGCAAATCTTCAGTCGCATGGTTCAGACTATTGGCCAACATTTTACACTGCTCAACACTACAAGCAAACTTTGCTTCTAAATTATCTTTTCTCATTTGCCATTCCGCACTTAGAAGATTCAAATGACGCTCTTCCTTTTTCCTTAACTAGAATTTTTAATTTAATATTAATCTAAGGTACAAAATTATTAAAATGAATTTGGAAATTAAATATAAAAGCGAAAAGGTTTTACCTCTACTCTAAATATTTCTTTCTGTCTTTCCTTCCACGTTTCAAGTTCCTCAACAATTTTGTACGCTAAGCTATCGTCCAAAATCGGTGGTCCTAAATTTTCTCCTGATATCCTTTGCTTTGTTCTATAATAAGGACCATGGTCCTCTAGATGAACTGAGATGTCCAGAACTCCAATTTTTCTCTGATCTGAGTCTATCAAAGCCGCTTCATATTGACATTCAAACTGTAAACAACCATACATTCTTAATTTTCTTTTTTAATACTCTTTTCAATTACTTTTTAAATTAATTAGAGTTATTCTTGCATATAAATCACCTTATTATGACCAAAAACTCGTTGCACATCCAAAATTGCTTGTGCCAAACAAGGTTTCTCGTCTTTACCAGCATCACAAATGCTGATTTTTGGTGGAAAAGAGAGGAGTAATTTCTTTATCTCTTCCGATGCAGATATAAAATGAAGTTTACACCCTATGTCTTGTAACTTCATCTTTTCTCCAGATAAAATAGGCATCGTAGGATGAAGCGTGGACATTATTTTAGCTTTTGGATGATGGAACCTTAATTTAAATCGAACATGAATAAAAATGGTAAAATATATTTATTTATAAGCAAATATATGTATATTATTAATAAATCATAAAATCATTTATGAAAATTACCTAAATTCGATATGATGTATGACTGGATGTGAAGCGCTTAATTGTATACCATTCAGTTGAACATTTAAGCAGTAACATCGATATACTTCAACACTTTTGGAATATTCATTGCAACAATGAATGATTGGTTCGGAAGAATATGGATGCATCCTGGATTGTTGCTGAATTATTTCGCAACTAACGGATTGCTTTTGCATATTTCCACAAGTGAAAATACACGGCTCTCCTGTTCTGAATTTTCTAAAATCACCACCGGGATTTCTATGTGATTCTATTTCAGAAGGTTTTGGTAACTGGAAGAAAAATTTAAATTAAATGATACATTAAGTATAAAATAATACAAATTTTCCTAGATTTAACTCACACTCACCAAGTAATTGGAACTTTGCCCCGTGTCGTGAAAGTTTACATCATTCATTGAGGAAGTTGTATAATAATTAGGAAGCGAATTAGGCATTAAATTCGAGTTCTTAGATTCAAGAACTGAATTTTTTATCCCAACGTATTGCAGTTTTAATTGGAGACAAACGGATGGTTTCCTCAAATGGCCTGCGACAAAATTGATTGAATTACTAATTCAATTGCACTGAATTTAAAATTTCTGATGTTAAGGAGAACTAACTTAACTATTACCTTCGCATTCACTTTTCGTATCATTCGTTAGTAAACAATGCTGATCTAATGTTATGCTGGAATTTACAGAATTTCTTAGGAACTCTTGAACATTTTCCGCAGGAATAAGGGGCTGAAGATTAACTTCTGTCTGTGCAATTGTAGCATCTTTGTGTCTTAATGAAACCAGTAAAAACGGTTTCGCCTCCAAATAATTCTTTAAAACACTTAATGAACTTCTGATCCTGATGACTATCTTCTCGTTCAATATCCAGGAACTCGAATTGTTGCTTCTGAAGGGTTTGAGCTGCACATCAGTTTCGAGAATTCGATACCAAAAACTAAAAGTAGTTTCTGCACTGACTGGTTCTTTTGCAAGAAGATCAAGGTTCGCTGCCTCTCCAGCTGTGATGCTCAATAAGAAAATATCCTGACAAGTTTCTGGTGGTCCCAATTGAATTAAACGTTCATCTCGTTGTAGACAAGGCACTATCTCTTCCTTCAAGGAGGATCGGTTCGTTTCCACATCTTCCTTCAATTGCGCCATAATGCGTTCATGAAAATAAAAATGGTACAGATATAATTATTATTAAAATTCACAAACACAATTTGATAAAAATATTTAATCAACAAAAAAAGAATCGTATTATTACAAGTTTACCTTCGTAATTGTACTTTTTTCCTGATCTTCTATAGTCAAGGAAATTAACAATTCAGGTTTACACGTTTTGAAGTCGCTTTTTAAGCCTAACAAGGTGTTCCAATTTGATTTGATACTTGTTTCTCTGTTTTTGGTAAGAATTTGCGCAGATCGTATACTCAAAAGCAAGTATCCTATTTTTTCTTTTGTACCGTTTTCTTTTACCATAAAGCATTCAACTTTTAAAGGCACTTGTGCGGACCTCATCCTAAGGATTTAAAAAATACATGAAAATATATACTGTACAATTCATTTAGGTTTTGAAATATAACAATAAATTATAAATTAAAAAAAAAAACTTACTTTCGTACAGCATATTTATCTGCTTCCCAGACCAAATCAGTTGCATAAAGTGGATTAGAATCAATTTCGAATATATTTGTCTCTAAAGAATGACCATTTATCGTAGCAATAATAATCGTTGGATAGGCTATTTTATCGAACCCCTTTCCTAAAACATTAAATTGGGACAATAGAGAACGAGAAGAATCTCAGTGCACATTACTTTATTCGAGTTATTGTCAATTAAATACAAGAATTGTAAAAAAGAAAGTAATAGTTTTGTCAAAAAAAGGAGGTTAGGTTTTGTAACACTTCGAGATTTTTACCTTCTTTAATACTCAGCTTAATTTGAAGATTAGGACCAACTAATTCATCCATTGTCGCGCACTTAATAAAGCAAAAAAATCAAAAAAGTTTGCTTTAAACTTGTGTAAAAAATACATGAAAAATATCAAAGAAACTCAAGTTTCCATGGCAACAACGGATATCATCCCATACCATCCCTGCACTTGCTGGCGCTTCTAATTTAAGCGTTATAAAGTATTATTAATTATTATTGAATTAACAAAAAATAGTTTAAGGAGAAAGTGAAAAAAAATTATTAATATTTTTATTAATATAATAATATTTACTTATTTCTAAATCTTGAATAAAGCGCGGGAAAAGACGCCATTATTATTCACTGCGTTCTCTACTCTGATTGGTACCGCCCAAAGTCGCGCATGCGCCTAAACTCTCTTGTTTCTTTCAGTTTCGACTGTAAAAAAACTTCTTTGCTAACAATTCTAATTACAGATTTAACCTCCAAAAATCTTAAAATCTAATTTCAATCCTTCTTAGCGTATATTTTTGCATAAATTCTTTCATTTGAGCAATGCGTTGAGATAAATCAATGGCTCCAAGAGAAATTGTCTCCTTTCATTGGTTTGAAATTTGAATATTCTCTTTCGAACGACAGAAATGACAACTCCAAGAATCGATATTTCTAATAGAAAATGTTAGTTTTGCAGATGAGAAAAAGGTAGGGGAAGATGTTAGAAATAAGAAACGATATATTTTTAAGGGTATAGTTTAATAAAAGAACTGGAAATTATTGAATGAAAGAAATTGATGGGGGAAGCGATGAGCGCACAGTGATGTTAAAGCTTTTTTCATACCTCTTCTTGCCGGCACTGGCAGGCAGAAAACCTCGTTGGAGTAAAAGAGATAGATTTCGAAAATTGGACAAAAAAGTATCTCTATCTCTTTTACTCCAACGAAGTTTTCTGTCTGGCAGTGTCGAAAAGAAGAGATATGAAAAAAACTTAGAGTGCTACCGTTTTCAACTGCGCAAGCGTGGCGCTGGAAGGGGAAACCCTTTTCATTGGCTATTATGCGCGCGCTAGTTTGAAAGCCAGGATTATTCACTTTTAGATAACAGATAGAAAAAATATTATTTTTATTATCAAATTTTGTTTTTAAAATAATTTTATATATAATTGAATCAAAAATTTTACACTATAAATGTTTAAAATTGTGTTCCTCCATAAAACTTGATGAAAATTATACACATTTATGGAGGAACACAATTTTAAACATTGCTAGTGTAACATTTTTTATTTAATTATATATAAAATTATTTTAAAAACAACATTTGATAAGGAGAATAATATTTTTTCTATCTGATATATAAAACTGAATATTCTTGACTTTCAAACTGGTGCGCGCATTATGGCCAATGAGATGGTTTCCCCTTCCAAGCGTCACGCTTGCGTAGTTGAGATCGGTGGCACCCATTAGCATGACTGCTTCTACATCTGCATTCATTCATTCTGCCATAAAGGCAGCTTTGAGGCAGCCATGGCTCAGTTTGCTTGAACCTGGCTTCCTTGTCGTTTCGAAATTTGTTTTTCGCTAGCATATCATTCTCGCAGGGCCGTGAATTGGAATAATTTTTTTAAAAAATGCAGGAATACTGCAACCAACTCAAAGATAGATTGAGAAATTCCGTTGATGATGAAAATAATGTAAGTCATGAAAAAATAACGTAAGAATTTTCACTCTCCATCCGTCGCCCGTCCGTGCTGGCGACTGCCCGTGCAGCATGCAGCACGGGCTGCGAGTGTGAGTGACAGCCTCTCGAAGCCTCTCTGTCTCATTCGAAATTCTTCCAAAGGCGGACTATATTCTGAAGGAAAGGGCCGAAAACTGACCCCCAGAACCAAATCATCGACGATTTTAATCTGGAATTAAAGTTTATAGACACCCCGACCCGAAGATCTGTAAATTTTAAAGCTTGATGAGAAATAGAACTTGGGGCAAGATTGTCGATCCTCTAGGCCCTTTTAGTGAATTTTGGGACTTTGAAACACGAAAATTATGGGTAGCTCTGTTAAGGAGTGTGTATTTTTTTTTACCTAGGAAGGTTTTGTACAAGTGTTCCCAATTTTGAATCAAGGCCGCTTGCCACGAGCCGTGTCTTAGGCAGATTTTTCACATTTGGTTTACTCTCTTCCAAATTATGGAAAAAAATTTCTAAAGGAGGTTTTACAAGTTTTTGAAAGGATAAATTAATGATCTCTTGGTGAATGTTATACGTATTTTTATGTATATGAAAGAAAATCCAATGATGTGTACGGGCTTGACTATATGGGTAAGATTTCGGACTTTCGGAGTAATTTAGGAGGTTTTAGGAAATTATGGAGCAATTAGTGTTGATGTTAATCATTGATTTATTCGTTTTTTTAAAGAGAAATTGTGAATTTGGAGTGAAATATTACGCCCATTGGTGGTGCGAGTACATGTGTGTGGATTTCGTGACTGTGTGAGGGTCATTTGTACGTGTTGCGTTCACGAGCTCCAAGTATATAACCTCGTTTTTCGACGAATTCCGGTAGAATGTAGATTATGTGTCCGTACAGGGTGTCCTGTGATCCGGTTGTCAGGAAAATTATGAAATTATCAGGGAAATGAATTGGTGAACGAAAAATTAGTAAAAATTCAAAAAAAATTGCAAAAAGAGGTGGAATTTTTCATTTAAATAAGTCAGCAAGCCTGCTAATGCGACAATTTTTCTACCTTTGAGATGAATAAAAATTTCGAGACTGCACTTTTTCAAATGATTTTTAGTTTCAAATTGTATAAATTATAATGTTAAGCCTTAATAGTTGAGCAATTTTCGTTTGAAAACGTTTAACATTCAATCATTTCTGATTAGAGATAGAATCATTATAAAATGGGCAATTTTAACTGAAATTCTTCATTTAGATTATTTGAGTCACGAAAAGTCGGGAAATTTCTTATCTGATTCTACTTAGTCACCCTAGTTTTTGGGGTAAACATTCTTGAGTTTATGTTTTGAGTAAAAAATGATTGTTAAGGAATTTTTGTAAATATTGGTGCTTTAATTCGACTTTTAACTTTGTTCTTGTGATTGTTGAGAATGCAAGCATTGCGAAGGGATATTCTTTCTGTGGATTGTGGAACAATTTTTTATCGGTCTTTTATCGGTTGGTCATATTACCCTAAGCGAAACCGTTAAATTTTTTTCAAACTACTTTTTCATTAGTGATTTAAGGCATTTTTCTTTCTCTGAATGTTAATTTAAATTGAGAAGTTTCAAATGCTAATTTTATAAACAGAATGGTTAATTTTCAATATAATTATTATTACGTCATCTGTACATATAGTTTATGGTTTATATTTTGAAATTAGTAAAGATATGAAATATTTTTAAATCGGTACATGCTCTATGTTTATTTTTATACCTCTTGATTTTAATTTAAATAAAACTGTTTTATTGTAGAATATTTTCTAAGTTTGAAATAAAATTATGAAAAATAAGATATATTTAAAATTTTTTTTTCCTAAACATTATAATTAAATTTTAATTTTATCATTAATTAAAGATAAATTTGATTTATTTCAACGAAATATCTCATTTACCTTATACAATTTCTAATTTTGGGAGTTTAATTTGTAAACTTCAGTGTTTATTTAGAAATTTAAATATGTATCAATAAAAAAAAATAAGTTTGTAAGCTGAAAGGATAATTTCGTGTTATTTCCTCTTTAGAGGAAATTACATGATTCCTCTGGTGCTAAGTCACGATGAAGAAAATATAATTAAACATGTATCAAATACTTTTTGTGTTACACCAGTCTCATTATTTAAGGATTGATATTAGCTTTAAAACAAAATTAGTTGGAATTTTAAGTAATTTACAATTTTTATTTATTTTTCAGGTCACCGACATGCGAACTGTTGTGGACGTCATCACAACCCTGGAGAGAGTGGCAATCACCAAAGAAGTGCTTGAGGCATGGAACACATTTATAAAACCTTTGGCTTTTAAAAAATCAGATTCAGATTAAATTACTGAATTTACTGTAAAAGAAAATGAATGCCAAAATATTTTATAGATATCTATTTTCGAATTTGCCATTTTTAATAAATAAATTTAAATTACCAAAATAATGTACAAATAGTAATGATAATAAAAATATTTTCTTAAAACATTTCCCGAAATTACCGCAGTAAAAGTAAGTTTTTGATTTGAAAGTAAGAATACGAACTTAATTCATATCGCCTTTAGCTTCTTCTATTCAAGCCATACTCTAGAATTAATGATAAATTATAGGAATCATTGGAGTTCGAAAAGTATCTAGAAGAATTAGAGAAGCTGGAGAGTTAAAGCTAAAATTAAAAATTTTTGAAATTTACAGGTAACAAGGCTTGGAAAATATGTAAATGAGATCCGAAGAAGATTAGGCAATGCTGAGTTGGCCAGGCGGATGAAGGACTTAGTTCGACGGTGGAGGACATGGCTTAATGATAGGAATGAACAGATTCCTACAGAAGCTCCGCTTCAACCAGTTGTCAATGGAGTTAGACTTCCTAGTCCGTCACAGAGAAGTCCAGCATTACGGGGTTTGCAACCTCAAAGTCCGTTGTTAAGAGCTGCAGCGCCTTTGAGGGTAAGTCTCCTGTAATGTATATATCAACATCTATTTTTATTTAATTCCTTTCCTATGGATATATGTATATATTCCTTATATTGGCTTTTACATACCTCGTTAACGGATATTTTCTCTTTTTGAGAAGAGACTGGAAACCTTTCTAGTCATACCTGGAACAGAGAGTGGCCACGAATGACAAAATTCGAAGCTTCCGCGCTCTATTTAAAGTCGATTCCCCACTTCAGTTCACATTCCCCACTTCTTTTAATATGCGCACGCAGTCGACGGGCTCGGAACAGTATTTGTTATAGTTCAATATATAGGGTGTCAATACAATTAGAAAACAGAAATTCCGTTTTTTCATTAACAATTCACGATATTTAAATAATTAAAATAGTAAAATTAAACTGTAGAATAAACTATTAGGGCAAATAATTTTATATTATGCATTGTTTGCAACTAGCTGACTTATTTTAATAAACGTGATATTTATTGGAAACCCCCCTCCCTGTTTAATCAATAATTAATAAAAATAAGTAATTATATTTTCAGTTGTCGAGTCCGGCCTTATCGATAAACAGTGAGTCCTCCCATTCACCAACTGCATTTCCTGGCAGACAGTCGGCGACGATCGCAAACAATCACAGGCTAAATTTCACCGGGTCTCTTCAGGAAAGTAGACCCATCAACCAGAATCATGCTACGGAGGCTGTACCTCGGACCCACAGTTCGAACAAGCGCCTGCGAAAAAACGACCCAGTGATTCAGCCAGGTCCATCCCATGCAAACAGTGAACCCGCGCCGAAGAGGCCACGTCTTAACGGCGATACTTCCTGTAGCAGAGAAAATTCGCAAGTGCCTAGCCCCTCTCTTAACGAGCAAAATTCCCAGCATGTGGAATCTGCCTTGAATCCCGACTGCAATCCCGCTTTGAAAAAGCGAGGCAGGAAAAAAGGTAGCAAATCCATAAAGCCGCAATCCCTCGAAGAAGACGTCAAGGAGAAGTTAGCCAGCATTGCTCGTAATCCTAAAGTGAAAACGACGCAGGAATTACTGGCAGATCTTCAAGCTCGAGGATCAAACTCGAGCCATAACTTAAATCCGTTACCTAGTCACAGTATAGACCCACCAAATGTCGAGGACGTTCTGAGGAGCGAAGACGGGCCAAAGTCTAAGTACCTGCGCTCAACTCAGAATAACTTCAGCGAAAATGCCTTGCAAGGTCGATTGTCACCTGAGCAAAATCGACGGAAGTCGTCGAAACGTGGGAAAAATGACATTGAGTGCAATTCCGATATACAAGAGGAATACTCGAGACCCTGGCACGCTCTCACCCCCGAGGAGATTCTCGCCAAGTTACCGCCCTTAGATCCAAAATCCATTGAGTGGAGCGATTATGAGGAAGATCGGAACGAGGATGAGAACGAAGTCGAAAGTCCTCCTCGGGAAGTGACCGCTGAGGATCTCAAAAGACTACACACTGAGTGTGTGGAGGGCCTCAACGGGAACTTCCAGCCGAAGCTTTCGTCTCTTACCTCTGAAAATGAAAATGAAAAGGCTGATATTCAGGAAGTCGCTGTGAGTGTAAATAAGTTAGGCTTGTACAGGCGCGCAAACGAGCGAAAAGATGAGGAGTTTCGAGAGTGGCACGAAATGCTCGCGAGACCGAGTTACGACGGCCAAATACTCCACATATTGCCTTATGTTATCATCGATTAGTCATTATTACTATTGTTGTCTCTTTTTTTGAGTAGCCTTCCCGATTAGATTCTAATTGTTCGTTGAGCTAATCAAAATTTTTTCTGTGACCCTGGGAAAACACTGTCCATTTGACCATTTGTGAGAATTTCGTTTAGACATTTCGAAAAATTGTAAAAAGTGTTAGATTTGCTTGATTTTATAGAGAGTATATGATTTTTTTATAATATTACACTTTTTGAGATATATTCCAGCTGACTTGGCCCTTCAATTGGAATACTTTTTCTAAAATCCAGCGAATTCTTACTGTCTATGAAATTAAGAAATGCTCTACTCGCACTTCTCGTATGAAAAACCATAATTTTGAAAAATCGTCGTTTCGAAAAATTATCTGTTTTTGTTTCATACTTTCACTTTCGCACCGGTAGACGTTAAATAAAAAAATCACAAGGGGCGTCGTATTACACCAATGGAGAAGCAAAAGAAAACTGTATTTTTTTAATGTTTCGCTATATTTATATCAAGCGATTTTTTACGTTACAGAATAGTCTTAGATTGTAGCGTCTCTTTAAAAAAGACGTTTTCTACGTTTCTGATTTTCATCGAAGCACTCTTGTTTATCATGCCATATAAGTAAATGTGAATCCACATGCTTGATGTGCGAACTCGAAACTGAGGGACTTAAGTGCAGATTACAAGTTTCGTATCTTTTTGTATCGAGGACGATTGATTCAAGTTGTGGAGTGGTAAACGTTGTTATTTTGATTTAGAAATTTATATTTTCGAATATACTTGTAAATATAGTACATTTTAGAACAAATGATATCCTATTTGAGTAACAAGCAAACTTTATATTCTCTAAGTTTCTTGTAGTATGTAAACCTCTCTCGGACGATGCGTAACACCAAACTTTAATTGAGAAGGTTTAGGGAATTGCTAAAATTTGCTAAAAATAATGAAAATTCGAAAAGACTTTCAATTTGAACGCTTTTCAAGTAAAATTTAAAGACAAACCTGAATTACTTGAATTCTAGTGAATGAGAGTTAGATAAATTATTCCTAAGAACTTTTGAGACTAGAAAATTCAACTAAACATAAAAACTAAAAAAAAATTGTTAAGGGTAAAAAAATGGGAGATGGAATTGTTGTGCGCATGGTTCGAGATGTGAATATTTATGATGATTTAGGACATTAAAGTATCAGAGGAGAAAATTATTTAGCAGATTATTTAGTGATGAATTCGAAGAATATGAGAAAAATTGAATTGTTATCTGCGAGAGTAGAGAATGGGAACAAACGAGTGAATGTGCAAAGAGACCCTGGGCCTAGGTCTAAGTCTATTGCGATATTCTATGTGCCGAGCTGGGAGCTGCCTAAAGATGTAGTATATTTCCTATTTCTACATAAGGTGCCTTTTCATTACTTTCTTATTAGGTTATTTTAATGTTTGTCAAAAAAAAAAAAAAAAAATGATTTATTCATTCACTTTGACTGATTTCGTTTTCGCTTTACGAATTCAAATTTAAGTTTGCTAAAGCAACACAACTTTTTAGATTGTTAAAATTAATTTTTATCAAACAAATTAAAATCTTTTGTTTCGTTTTCACTAATTTATTTTATTTTTTCGATTTGGAAAATTCGGTACAGATTGTTTTGCGTCGCAGTTAAACAAATATTGTTTCGATGTCATCTTTCGTAGTTCAATTGTATACGTTTCACGTACCAAATCTTTTGGACTCTCCTGGTAATGCACATTTACCTGAATTTTGAAAAGTACCAAGATATATTGATTCAAATTGAATAAATATTTTCATATTTGATTAGCGAGCTATTTGTTTTATACACTTTTTTTGTTTGTGTTTTTTTTTCTCATCATGACCGATTTAGTGGTTCAAGAAGTGAATCTCAATCGTTACGACGCCTCTGGAAATCACTTGAGGGTTTTTAAAGGGTCTCGTTCATTGTCAGTCGTTTATTTTTAATCCGATTTTAACTGCCTTACCTCACCGCCATGTGAATAATATATTTAAAAAAAAAAGAAAAAGAAAAAAAGAAATTTGAAGATATTTTACGTTTATTACTATTCTAAAACAAGACTGAATAGTCATTGCCATCAATCATTTTTACAGCCAGTTTATCTGGAAAGAGCAAATGATCCGTATGTGCATTAATGTATATCACAGAATAAACTTCTTAAATAATTGTTCAAAGGAAATAAAATCTTTAAATTGATTTTAGTCTCTTGCTTTCGTTGAATCAAGGGAAAATTTTAGGATAGTTTTATCTGTAGACCCTTTTTAATAAGCAATTTTCCGTGCCTTGGAATTTTTTAAAATTAATTTTAATATTTTTTTTCAATAGAAAAGGTATGCAAATTTTTTAAATTAGAATGCCAAATTGTTTATATCTATACTTTTTATTGCAATGCAGGAATTATTGCTAAAGATTTTTTTTTCGATAAATTAATAAAGAAAATTTTCAAGCATTCGCACATCGATTTTTTTTATTTATAAGAGATAAGAATTATTAAATTGTATTTCAGGGATTTTATTTTTTATGTATTATTTATATGGGGCATTTTTATTTAGAAAATTTAAATAAAATAATAGGCAATATAATTTTAATGTTAAATAGAATTCTTTTAATATGTATATTATTAATAAAAATAGTGTTAAATTGAACAAAAATATAAAAAATGGTACAGGTATCTATACCAAAAGAAAGAAAGAAGGGACACATTTTTATCTTTTTAAGAATCGATAAAAACAATGCGTTAAATAAATATAGGAGCGATATTAATATAAATTATTGTTTAAAAATATATTAAGTCATTAATAATGAATAATTTAATTAATTATTAGAAGTGCCTATGTTTGGATTTTAAATAAGCGCGCGCATTATGACCAATGAGATGATTTTCTCCTTCCATGTGCAACGCTTGCGCATTAGAAAATGTCGGCAGTCGTTAGCATCACACTCCATTCCATGAAAGCAGTGGTTTCCCGCCAACTTAGTGCCGATTATTTCATCGTTTACTATATTGTCGGTCCATATTCTTACGTATGGCTAATCGCGAATAATCACGAATAACCGGCAAGATGTTAGTTGCAGCGGTATCAGCAAGCGCAAAATCTTCTTCAAGTCACTCCGGTTTGGGTAAGTAGGTTAACACGATTTCCGCTTTGTAACACATTTGTTATTGTATTACACGAAATTCGCCGAAAACAATTTCCTTTCTTGAAAGGTACTGAACTTTGCACGCCCTTCGCCGGTTATTTGATACCAATATGGGGTAATTTCACATCAAATCCAACACGAGGTGTTCAATCTTTTTGATTTCTAGATGTATATTTAGAAGTGGTGTTATATCTCCGGTATTACTCAATTATTCTAATTTTACTATAAACTCATTGACATGGATTAATTTTGGATCAAAAATATTTGTTGGAAAGGTTTTAATGATTTTTGAAGTGGCTTTTGTGGAGATTTTTGTTTTCCGGGATCATTTTGATTGTGGGGTGTGGGTCAAAGGCAATATGGTAATGAATTAGTGATTGATCTAGGGATCTGATTGATCTAGGGATCTGATCGATCAACCTTTCAGGTTTGAATTACTTAATTAGATAATTTTTCTCTTCCTGTCTTTTATTAATTCCTTATTTTAATAATTGTTTTAAGTTATTTTATTCAATATTTATTTATTTACGGTATTTTGAAATTCCGGTTCTTTTTTGTTTCTCTGTAATGTGACTATAGAAACACTGATAAATAACATGAAATACATTATTCTTTGTATAGAAAGTAATTATTATTAATGACTATTTTCACTTAATTCATTTGAATAAAAACAAATGAGATTTTTTTTTGTTAATTAATTCGAAATCTTTATTAACACGATATTAATTATTGCAATTTTGAGTTTTCTTTCTACGTGTAATATATATATTACATATATTATAAATAAGACATTGGAAATATGTGATAGACCTTTTTTCTGTAAATTACAGCTAACATCACGGATTCCTGGACTTCCGATCATACGCCGTTAAAGCGAAGAAAGTCTCAGCAAGGATGTTCTAATCCTAACCAGGATGTGACCAGCGATTACGGATTTTGTAGTTCAGAAATCACTCTGACTTTGGTACCTTCCGATTCAAATGGGTACAAACGACACCGAAGGGATAGCGAAAGAAATATCGATTCAGGTGTTACCCTAAGATATAAAGATCCAAAAACCATGGCTCCAACCGAGAAAGTCCTCGACGACAACGTCAGGCAATACTTCGGCTCATCCAAGGATCTCAGTATCCACCAATTAGTCAAGAAGCAATCCGACGAGCCATCCGAATCTACTGTACTAAATAAATGCTTGGAGAAAATCAGCTCCGAGATATCAATTTACTCCAAACAGGAGTGCGAGAAGTCACCTCAAGGTGCTTCTACTTCGTGTAAATCGCCCAGTCGATCACCTAAACATAACTCACAAACAGTCATCAAGGTTTCTCCAGAAGTTGAACTTATTTCTTCCCCCAAGTCGAGCCAGAGAATGAATCGAAAGTCTAGTTTGGAGACTTCGAAATATGATGTACCTGAAAAAAATGCTAAACTCGATACCAACATTTCCGAAATGAACAACAACCCAAGTCCTTGTTCAGGGAAGGAAAGTTTCGGATTAAAATTAAAAAAGGCAGTTCAATATATTGAGAGTCCAAAAATCACGAAACAGGTTCAAAGCATTGTGAGTCTAAAAACTCCTAAGACATTTCCATGTCTTACGAGTCCAAAAATCTCTGTTGAAGAGACTTATACGCCTATAATAAGTAGAGCTCTTGCTCGAAAAGTCTCCCAGGAGGAAAATCAGGTTTTCGTGTCCCCTCGTTCACGAGAAAAATTAGACAAGTGGTCTGAATTAATAGAGAACGATGTCAATATGCAGGACGTTTCATCCTCCATTTCTCTCCCTGAACCGATATATAATTTTGAAGATGATTATCAATATGAGAGACCACACTATGTCATGGGTTTCGAAAATCCTGCTGGCGAAAATAGGTGTTGGCTTAATGCATCTGTACACGCACTTTTCGCCCTGCCTTTTACAGATAGTCTCGACACGATGAATCTACCTGAATGTTCTTCGGCTACAAATACTCTGATTGCGATACAGACTCTTTGGAGACAGAAAGCAGATAAAATGAGAATTCATCAACTTATGAGGTAAGTTTCGAGATGAAATCCAATAATTAAAAGTGTAAAACAAGTTGTTTCGAATCATTTACCAAAATAAATTTTGTTTTCAGGAAATTCAAAGAAGATTTATCAATTCTGGACGAGTCCTATCCATCCGAACGGCAGCAAGACGTCTCCGAGTTTTTGATGAAGTTCCTAAATCATTTGAAGCTAGAGTTTGAGAAGCTCATGACCGGTGATGCGAAGATCCAAGAGATTGAAAATGTACCAGAAAATCCACAAGACCACAGGAAATCAAAGGCGGCTCTTGAATCTAATAAGCGTCGTCCCCTGGTGGATATTTCTTCAGTAAATGGAAAGCTAAGGAGGAACAGTAATCTCTCTGAACCTTGTTCGAGTCCAAACTCTCAAAAAGTGGAAAGGATAGCGAACGGCGTGGAAACTTCGAAGGAGATTTCTGTGAGCGAAGAATCCAAGAATCCTATAGATGAATATTTTCTGTGTGAAATGACGGAACAAGTTGTTTGTAAGGGTTGTTCGGACATGAGGCATTTAAAGGTGGATAATATGATGCTATACGTTGAACTCGTATCTAAACAAAATGAAGCAGAACCTGTTAATTTGCAAAAGGCAATTTTTCGGAATTTTGAAAAGGACGAGAGGACTGTCACTTGTGAAAAGTGCAAACATGAGGTTCAGGATGTGACAACGACTTTCAGCAAACATCCTAAAATTCTTGTCGTACAGGTCAATCGGTACGGAGTAACCGAAAATGGTGACATGGGAAAAATTTGCAAACCCGTTACAATTCCAGAGAAGCTGGTTATTAGTCCCTCTTTGATGTAAGTATTATTTCATATTTACTAAATTGTTTATCCTGTTTCAAATCCAAACCAAGAGAAAAAAATGGTTGTACAAATTTTAATCGTTCAAAAATCACATGTTTGTTTTCAGGAGCGATGGTTCCGAATCTGATGAAATATACAAACCAATCTGCGTAATTTCTCACGTTGGCGAGGGTATGGATTGTGGACATTACACGAGTTACATTGAGCACGAAAATCAGTGGTATCATTACAACGATTTGAACGTCTATCCCATGACAAACATGCAAGTTTTCGAAGCCGCCCAAACAACCGCTTATCTGATATTTTTCGTAAATTCAAATCTCTTAGACAAACCAAATGCGGACCCTTCAAAGACGCATTTCAATTAATAGTACTATAGTTAATCTACAGAAATAATCGAAAAAGTATTAGGTTCGCGTGTGCTAATTTTTTTTTTCTTTTTTCTCCGAGAATTAAAAGTTTGTTTGTCTGTGAATACATACTTGCAAAACGTTTTAGAATTGACATTAGTATTTTTTCTCAGAGAAAGATGGGTACATAGACTGCCTGATCGTATTCGATTTCACTGCCAGAAGCGTTAAATCATTCACTTGTTCTACTGATTGATTTTTTTCTTTCTTGTTTTTGGGAGAAGGTCGGTGATGCAAAAATGGGTGAAGTATTTAGAGACAGTAGATTTCCTATGACAAAGCTCTTCTAGTTTTCTAATAATGGCACTGTATACCTGAAATTGTCAACAATACACGTGAGTGTTAAAATCTATCCATACTCTACGAAAAGATAATATTAGAAGGAAGAAAGAACGGGTGCCTTCAAAAAAAGATTTAATCTATTATCTATAATAATTGATATGATATATAAAATCAGAGTTTTAAAAATTAGAGTAAGTTCTGATTGATTGGTATCAATTTACTCATCTTCCTTCTAATATTGAAATCATGTTGAAATATGAATTTGTGGTACGCTAGTACCTGAAGGTTGAATCGAATTGAGACGGAAGGTTTTAAGAATCCAAATGTTTTAAATACCCGAATACTGAAAATTCGGGTTTTCGAAATAAAGGGTAACTTTCTGACTCAATCTTGAAACTTCTGTTGTCGAAGAAACCTTAGATATGTTAAGTAGAATTTAATATCTGTCTCGTACTTTATATTAGTGAAATATTTAAAGACGGAGAGTATAATATTAGTTCCGAATTTTCAATTTTATAATCTGGATTTTTCAGTTCGAATTTATTTAAGTTGATAATTGCCTAATAATATTAATGACAATGCTAATCAGTTTGTACTTTTCTATACCAAAAAAATTCTACCAACGAACAAAATGCAAATTGAATTTTTCTTAGAAAGCTAGTTTTTTTTTTATTAAAAAAACTACAATTTCTCGTGTTTGTCTCAAGTCTACGAAATTTTATCGATTCTTGATGCCGTTTATCAAAATTTAGTATCTTTTATATTGAATCCAGATCAAGATAACATTTAGTTTCGTTCTATGGAGTCGATTAAAGGTTTTAAAATATGGTATCTCAGGTTGATTGGTTGTGATCGATTTGAAAAAATTTGTTAACGAGAGTCAAAGGCGAAAAATGAATGCTTAATAATTTCCGAAGTGCATGTAAAAAGAGATATATTTCTAAGGTTTAAGTCTAGATGAGAGTATACACAGTAGATACCGTTTCAAAAACGGTATTAAAATAAGGAAACGGTAGGATATTAGTTTATTATTTGTGTAAATGGTGTAAAAATAGGTAACTTGGATACGAACTTAAATTATGTATATTAATTAAATACAGAATCACCCGAGATAAATATACATTCTTGTGCAAAAACTAATGATAGTTTTTGCATTTTTTCAGTTATGAAATTCGATAGCTGATCCGATAACAAAGAACATATCCAAAGTATATGCAATGTAAAAATGTATTCTCGATTCCTCTAGTTATAAGTGCGTTTAAGCGCAATTTACGATTCAAACACATACTGTACATTATTCAACTTATAAGTAATATCATTCTCATCTGATTTATTTGGTTCCTACTCAAGTATGTAATGTATGTATTTTGTATTTTATTAAACTCGATTTCGTTGCAATCTATTTTTTTTTTATTATTTATTATATCCTCTCACTAGATTTATTTTTATGTTACAAATATAAATTCGTAGGTAATATGATAAATTTGTCAAAGGGAAAATGTAATTTAAATTATAACAACAAATTAACTCAGATAAAAATCTCGTGGGAATAAATTTGATAAGATAATAATCTTGAATAAGTACCTCAAAATAATACAGAAAGTGCATAATTTTTAGATCCTTGATTCTTCCGTTTAGAGTGCAGTGAGGTCATACCTTTCATTTAAAATTTAAATCTAAATCGGCCAGGCGCTTCGTAAGTGAAAAAAAAATAAGCCTAAATAAGTTTGTGTGGGTGTTAAGGTTAACTGTATAGTGTTGCATAAAATTGCATTTATACTTATACATATCGTTTATATTGTAATACTTGCATTTAGGCACATTAGTTAGTGAATTTTTTTGAGTTATGTGCGGCCAGGAAAATAAGAAGATGAGTGTTCAAGACACAATTGAGGAGTTAACAGAAGTTTGTATGAGTCTTCGTCGAAGTGTTGAATCCGTTAATGATCAAAAAGAAAAGGAGAAAATTGTTTTGAAACATATCAAAGAGTTTGCAGACACGGGAATAGAAATTAACGATTTCCAAAAAGGTTAACTTTCTAAATCCAGGTCCTTACTTGTCTCCCTTCGAGAGAAGTTATTTATATTTTCATTATTCAGCGCTTGAGTGACGCAGCAGAACACGCCTTTTTTGTAGGTTAGAAACCTCATCGGTTATTTATTTGATCAGAATTGTTCTTTTTTACATTCGCATTTGGCATTTAAAACTACAAGTTACAGAGTTGCAGGTAAAATTAATTATGTAATAGATAATAGGGATTTAAAGAGAATTAAAATAAGTTTTATAACCTCAAAAGTTTTTTGTTCGAGACATGTTCCTTTTTTTTTTAATTTGCGTTTTTTTTTTATATATTTCGGAGTAAAAGATAAACAATCAAGAAAAAGAGTTATTTTGTTTAAATAAATGCAACTTTATTTCTTTAAGGCCGTGTATTAGTTATCCGATTAACATTAAACTTCAAACTTCGAATTTAAAAGTCTTTTGTTATCAATTAAATTATTAAATCATAGGTTTTTTACAATGACGTCGATTTTGGAAAATACTGTGCAACCAAATGAGGATGAAATCGAGGCTTCTATCAGACTTCGTTTATCTACAGATACAGTAAATGATTCTTTAATTGAAGATCAAAAAATCGAGGATACTCCTCCCGAATTGATTCCAGAAACAGATGAAGAGAAGAAGGATAATTCTTTAATCAGTGAGGAGCCTCCAAACTTGATCCCGGAAATAAATCTAGAAGAGGAAAAAGATCTGAAATGTAGAGAAGTCAAGGGATTTGTCGCAAATTTGCCTCCAGAAGTAGATAAGTGTCAAGAAAAGCTTTTAAACGAATACGAACAGGAAGAGTACTTTAAATTGTTGAAACTGGAGGAGGAATTAGACGAAGAACTTTCGAAATTAAAAACTGACTTGGATTCCGCTCCATCCAAACAAACAACGATGAATTACCTTCATGAATATAATAATATTAAAGATGCGACCCAAGTTGTTTTAGGCGCTTTAGCCACGATGAGAGAAGTTACTATTGCGAGTCTTCATAAAGAATATAATTTACCCACTACTGACGAATGAATTATATTTTAATTGATAATTGATATTTTCACGGAGCGTATCAAAATACGACGTCGATATCATTAACATTATCATTTATTTTACTTTGAAAGTAACTCCTGAATTTGTAGTTTTTCAGAATTTAAATTTTTCGTTGATATAAAATGTTTTAAATACTCTTAGCTTATAAAAGGAAAATTGAGTAAAACTTCTTGTATGTAAGATTTATAAATTAACTGTAACTCTGATAACTGAAGACTGATAAATAAAAGTAAGAGATAAATATAGAAATATAAGTTAATTAATGAATTTAAAATAAATAGGATTAAATTGAAAATAAAATACTTCTCAAAAAGGGATAAAAAATTGAAATATATAGCTCTATATTTTTCATTGTTTTATTATTAAGGCTTGGAGTGGTTTAATGTTTCTGAGGAAATATCAGTATGCAAACATCTCGCTGGGAAAATTACAATTCTGGATTTCTTCACGTACTGCTGTATCAACTGCATGCACATTTTACCAGACTTGGATGCCCTTGAAAAAAAACATTCCATCCAGGATGGACTTGTTGTTGTTAGTATTTTCGTTGATTTTTAAATTACTATTTCAGATATTAAATTAAATATCTTCACTTTTGGAGAGGATCAAAGGAAAATTATTTTATTAAATAAATTTAAGTTTTGTATTAACTTAAATTAAAGAGAATTACAAAATAACAGATTGGGGTACATAGTGCAAAATTTGCCAATGAAAGGGACTCGGAAAAAATTTTACAAGCAGTCCAAAGATATAACATAGCACATCCAGTAGTGAATGATAGCAGACTTTCCATGTGGCGAGATATTGGAATATCTTGCTGGCCAAGTCTTGTTATCCTAGGTAAGTCTACAGAAATATTATTCACTTGAAAACCAGAAGCTTTTGCGACAAGCAATTTGTAATGTTTCAATAATGAAAATTGCAGGTCCAAAATCACAGCCTCTATTCGTCCTCGTTGGAGAAGGTCATCGAAAATCTTTATTCCTATACGTTAAAGTAGCCCTTAATTATTTTAAATCTTTAGATCAAATATCGAATCATCCCCTCCCTCTGAAATCTGTTCAGCATCTTTTACCAGCTTCTAGAGGAACTTTGTTATTCCCTGGAAAAATTCAGGTATTAGAAATCCAGGATGAGGAAAAATTGGTCGTTTCTGATACAGGAAATAACAGAATTTTAATTATGGATAAAATTGGAAAAGTAGAAACCATAATTGGAGGATACGCACCAGCTTTTCGAGATGGTAGTTTTGAAAATGCGAGGTTCAATGCACCTCAGGGTGTTTGTATCCTTGGAAATTGGATCTTTGTAGCTGATAATGAAAATCATGCAATTCGAAAGGTAATTTTTCAATTTCTTTTTTAAAAAATGTAAATTATTGCGTATTCTTGAAAATAAAAATTTTCAAATTTTTAGATAGATTTGGTGGAAAAAACCGTGACGACTGTGGCAGGTACCGGAGTTCAAGGACATGATTACTCTGGTGGAAAACTTGGAAAAGAACAAGCACTTTCTTCACCCTGGGACGTAGCAATTTATAATCATACTCAGGATGAACGTAGCATTCCTGTTCTTTTGATTGCGATTGCTGGTATTCATCAAATCTGGGCTCTCTTTTTGGAAGAGACCATTTGGTGGAAAAAAAAGTATGCAATTTTACATTTCATTGGGAACTTCAAAATTAAATATTGACAAAAAATTATTTTTAAATAGGCAGTACAAAGCTGGAACTTGTGCAGCGATTGTTGGAAGTGGAAAAGAAGAAAATAGAAACAATGCGTATCCTCATGCAGCAAGTTTGGCTCAACCTTCAGGTCTTGCTGTTTCCCAAGAATTGAAGTCAGTTTTTTTTGCTGATAGCGAAAGCAGCACGATTAGAAGAGTTCATCTCGAGGATGGAAAAGTCTCTGCAGTTTGTGGAGCTGATAAAAATCCATCGGTATTTTTTCTAATATTAAAATTAAATATAAGCAATAATTTGTTATTATAACTTAAGAAATTATTTTCTGATAAATAGAATTTGCATTGCTTCGGAGACGTCGATGGAGTTCAGTATTCAGCAAAACTTCAACATCCACTAGGTGTTGTTTGGGATTCTTCTAGAAAATTGGTCTACATAGCTGATACTTATAATCACAAAATCAAAAAAGTGGATCCTGCTGGAAATTGTACAACTTTATATGGCGGAGGAAAATCCACCAGCAATCATAAGGTATTTAACGATACATTTTTAGCTCTATTTCTAAGATTTCTAGAATTTATTTTACAATGTTAATTTGTTTACAGTTCAACGAACCGAGTGGGTTAGCACTGAGTCCTAAGAATGAAACACTTTACATTGCTGATACCAACAATCATTCGATTAAAGCTGTTGATATCGAAACTCAGAAAATACACGAAGTAAGATTATTGAACTAAAGAATCTGCAAATAAAAATTAATTTTCTCTACATATAGAATAATTATCTCATTCTTTCTCAGATATCTCTTGTTTTGCCAGAGGAGAAGAGCAAAACAGATTACAAATTTGATTTTGATACAGCAATCAGTACAGACGGAGGAGAATTGAGTATCTCATTTATACCAATTTTTGAATCTGATTTGAAATTAAATTCCGAGGCGCCTCAGAGATGGTCTTTGATTTTACCTTCTTCCTGGAATGCATCGACTTTAACCGGCGATATTAAAACTCTTTCGACTGTGAAGATTCCAAAAGGAGAGGGAAAACACCAGATTTTGATTAATTTAGACATCGTAGCTTGCAAGACCACAGAATGTATACCAAAGAAGGTGTCGGTGGTTTTTAATGTGAATCAAAAACCGAACGTTTCCTCGACTGTATTCGAAAAAAAAGAACTACATTTGAAATAGTTTTTTTTTTCCGATTAATTTGCTTAAAAGTTTGTTTTTTAATCATGTTTGCACTGTAGTTGAGTTTCGATTTAATTCCTTTTGAGATATTTTTTACTAACGCTTTTATGTACAATTTTAACACTCTCGTAGGAATAGTTGAATGTATTATCTTTTGCCGAAATAAAAGACTAATTGTTTAAACTTTTCTTTGGTTTTTCAGAATAAAGATCTTATTTTTTAAATTACTTCTAACTATTGGAAGTAAATTTTTTTATTTCTTACAAAAGCAAACATGATATTTATTAGCATTACTGTGTCGAGAGAAATTTTCCTTAACTTAAAGAAACTATTTCTTTGGCCCCTTTATTTAAAGAAATGTTATCTTTGATTCTGAGAAACACTTTTCTATAATATATTTGCGAGGAAAAGGATATTATTCTATGAACAATAAAATTTTAGCGTAATTTTCCACTTTGCGATCGTTTCCAGATTTATGGAAATAATTTCTACGAGGGAGTTCCTCTCCTTTCCGATTTCACTCTAAGTAAAAAAAAAAACAATACGTATAAATATCGACGCTCGCTCTAAAAGTTACAGTTACTCTTTGAACATGAATAAGCTACAATACATTTTTCTCATCCTCGCTGTTGGTCTTTTTGAAACTTCAAGTTAGTATTTTTAATCACTAAATTAATTATTAGATAAATTTCGTACATTTCCTTCTGATTTGAAAAAAAAAAACATTACTTTATCGGAAAAAATTATATTCTTGTGCAGGTGGAACTTCAACTCAAAAAGGGAACTTGAAAGAAAATGCGATAAAAGTAGAAGCTGCGCCCTTTGTAGTAAGTTAAATAGTGCTGTAAAAATTAACATAATTAAAGCGAGAAACTCTATAAATAATTTTTATTATAATTAGTACTAAAATTTCAGGCGGTAGTATTAGAAAACAATGATAAAAAAACTTGGTACTTGGCGAGCATACTTTCGGAATACTGGCTTCTTTCTATGAATGGTTATTTAACGTATGAAATTTTGCATTAATTTCCTTTTTTATTTCGTCTATGGTTAATTATTAACAATATTTTAAACATATTTTTACACAGATCCCCGGGAAGTAATGTTTCAGTTTGGACAGGTGTAGATGTGTTGAATTCTAGTGGCCAGGAACATAAAGTAGATTTTATTGTCTCACAAGAATCGACTGGAAAAATGGCCGCAAATTATTCGCAAGTAGCACTTATTAAAGTACGAATAAAATTCTTTATGCATTGTAAAAACAATATTGCAAGTACTATTTATAATTGTCGAAAGGAAAAGTTTTTAAATTCTAATTCTATTTCTTTTAGCTGAAGAATCCTATTCACTTTGGAAATAAGCAAAAACCAATTCCATTGGCTGAGCCAAATAAGAAATTAAAAGCTGGTGACAAAGTTAAGGTTTTTCATTACACCGATGTCTACTTTTCTGACCGCTCCTCTGAAAAAAAGGCAAGATTTCATTATCGTAATTTTATAATACTATACTAGAAATAATTTTAATTTAATTTAATTTAATTTACAGAAGCCTTTAAAACTTTCTTTATTGGAAGTAATGAGTACTGAAAAGTGCAATTCACAACTGGATTCTTATTATAAGAATAACACTGATTATAAGGATGATGAAAAAATTAAAGCTTCAGATAAGATGTTTTGTACTGAAGCTGTAAATAGTCCTTGCCTTCCTGATTTTGGGAGTCCTGCAGTTTTTAATGGAAAATTAGTAGGATTCTCTTGGTTTGGGCTCATTCCTTGCGGAGGATACCCGATATTATTTAATAACATAAATTACTATTATAATTGGATTCTGGAACAGGTGCCAGAACTTAAGAAGAGAAACTTTTGAAGATAGAGCAAATTTCACTGAAGTACACTAACAATTTTATGTCTGCATAAATACATATTTGAAAGTGAGATAAGTCTGATAAGGATGTGTAGATATGGATGGACAGATTAACATTGACTGTTTATATAAAAAACTGTACGTTTATTACTGATGTATTATTATTTTTCCTTATTTCTATAATTTTCAGATTTAAAACTACAAAGTTTTAAATTGTAGCAACTTAAATTGAAAAATTTTATTGTAAGCTGTAAAAGTCAGCTGAAGAAAATTTGACGAAGAAAGTACAATATTCAATTTTCAACAGAATTCACAATTGCAATTATTATTATTTCTGCACCATTGTTACACGTAAAATATTTTCTCTATTCTAATATCAATTTTCAAGACACAGAAATGTGTAATGATTTAATTGTTATCTGTTCAGGTAAAAATTCTAAGAGAGAAAATATGTATCTTCTTTTTATTTGATAATTTAAGAGGGCAAAAGAATATTGTAAAAACTTGTAAAAAGTATACAATGAAGACAATAAATACTATACTATACTATCAATTTTCAAGATAATTAATAACTATGCGTTTCCTTGAGGAAATTGTACTTCCTACATCGATTTGATAAGATTTTCCGTTTTCAAAATAATCATGCTATTATTGCATATAAATATGACTTTAATGCAAAAGTCTATTTAGTGTGTGAGAATGAAGCTCATAATTTTATTCATCCTGGCCATTGGTGCTTTTGCACATCCAAGATTTAAAGAAAGATCCGTTCTAGAAAATCACAAAATCCCAGAAGAGTTGTCCTCTTTGGTAAATTAAACAATGTTACATAAACTGAAAAATATAACTGAAAATAACAAGTGACATTACCCATATATATTTCATCTATTCACTCGTAAATAAATAAATTAATAAATAAAAAACATTTTGCGTATAGAAGACAGTAAAAAGATTCACCCACCGCTGTCTTCTGCCCAAAATGTACTTTATTTATTTATTTACTAGTAAATTATTATTGTAATTCTAGGCTGTAACAGTAATAAGTAACAAAAAGGGCGAAAGTGGTTATCGAGTTGTTTGGTTGACGTCTATACTCACAAGATTTTGGCTCCTTAGCCCCCATGATTACGTTCCATTTGATATTGATGGGTAAGTAATTTTCAACGCCTACAAAAAATTTGCCATAATTATGTCGTCCTGCGAAAATCAGATGTAAAATATGAATTAAAAATATTATTGCTATTGAAACTTTCCTTTTGAAAGTATAAAATTTTGATTCTTTTTAATTAATAATTTATTTACTTCAAAAAGAAATTATTTTTTGTATAGGTTACTCAATATAACAGTTCAGACAGTTGCAGACATATTAAGTTCTAATTCTAATACTTATAATCATGAAATAGAATTTATTACTGTATCTAATAGAACTAACGATACCGACGATGAAGATTATAGTAACGAGGACGACTCATTATTATTAATGTTTCGATTTTCGCTAATCAAGGTAACTTACACTCCCGTTTTAATTAAACTAGCAAACCAACACGCGCGCTACGCGCACGATTATTTATTATACTTCTTAAAACTTCAAGTCATTCAAAAGATTTTAGGGACATTTTGTTACAGCACTTTTTTTAAAGAGGAATTTCAAGACTTTTCTAGGAATTTTAAGGGATTTTGACCATTTTCAAGTGATTTTTACGAAATTCTAAAGATTTTTAAGATTTTTAAAAAATTTCGTAGAATTTTAAGGTATCTTAGGATATTTCGCGGAATTTTAACGGAATTCATGAAATTTTAAGAGATTTTTT
>JAUESH010000024.1:7174752-7186117 GCA_032275165.1 Synergus magnus
AAAAAGGTATGGTTGGGCCAACCATATGTATTGATAAATATGGCACATCCATATTATATAGTTGCTGCAACCATAGTATGGATGCTTCAACTATAGTATGGTTGCAGCAACTATATAATATGGATGTGCCATATTTATCAATATATATGGTTCTCCCAACCATACCTTTTTCTCCGTGTAAACATAGATGGGAAACAACGATGTCTGGGAAGTTGGCATCGCCAACTTGAATTTTCAAAAAAATGAAAGTTGTGCTGAGTTGTGTTAGATTTGTGCTCAGTTGTACCACAAAAGATTTTTCGAATAAATCAAAATTTGAGCCAAAATTTCCAAAAAACGTTTTTTGGCCCAACACCGCCATTTTGTTTTTTCGAAAAAACAAAAGTTGTGCTGAATTGTGCTAAGTTTGTGCTCAATTGTGCCGCAAAATTTTTTTCGAAAATCTGGAACTTTGCTTAGGCTTTACGGATACGAAATGTGGCCATTTTCATGCATGTGTTGCAAAAAAGCATTTTTCTGGAATTTTCATGGAAAATATTTGATGGATGGGCTTGATATGTTGATTTAAAGACAAGTTTGCATTTGAAAAATGTGTTTAAAAGGAGTTAATGAGATATTTGAAGTCAATCTTTATCTATCTATTAATTATCTTTAATTTACCTCAAAGTATCAAAAGATTCATATCTTTAATACCTACTTTATTTTTGAGTTTAAATCACAATCTAGATTGGCCGCGAGCGACTAATAGACGCACAATTTTCTTTTTTTGTGTTTTATTCTGGTGCCAAATTCTGTCAGTCTCTTTTCTGTTATAAGGTAAATGAGTATTGGCTGGCATTTTACCCCTATTTACTTTTCTATATAACAAAAAGAGATATTACTGATTGTGAAACCATGCGAGTTTTTAAATTTTAAATAATTTCTTAGATATTTATATCTTAATTATATCCTCAATTAGTGAACAGCCTGCTTCATAAATCAATGATTACCGATTAATTAATTATAAACGCATCATCATAACCAATATGCACAATTTTATAGACATTTTACAATCACCACCATATATATATGTATATCTATACTATATTCATTTCTCGAGAATTACAAAGTATCTCTCCGGTCAGAAAACCTACATGGTAACAGATACATAAAGTCGTTGACCTTCGAATACTTCCTGGCCGTCTCAGCTGCACTCTTTGCCAATGCTCCTCGAATAAAATCAAATTTTACTTCACTCTTTCATCTCAAATTTGAAATTAATAAATATTCATCTTCTCTATCCTCAATTATATCTTCATTAAGAGGTATGTACACTTTATGCGAATCTTGATCAAAGGATTCCCTGGTGAACTTAAAATTCAACTACTTAATTGATCTCAACTTTTTAATATATCATTAAATTAACGCTGAAAGAAAGTTAAAACAAATGGATGCAGAATATTTCGAGAAATTAGAAGCTTCTTATGTTCTTCATTAATTAATCGAGAAACTGTTTTATAATTACATTACATACACGATATGTACACGGAAAAAAGTTTTTCTTTAAATTATGCATTTATATCTGTAGAATAGCAATGTATATACAAGATATAATAGCTTCTTAGATGCAACCGTATCCCTAAAATACCGATACTGAAATACAAGAAACAAACACCTGTTTTCATCATTCACATTGCTGAATTATATATAAAAATATTTACTGTATTAATTTTGTATTCATATAACTTGAATGTATCTACATGAATTATGTATAAAGAAACTGCTTGAACATAGCAATATAAAAGATATTGCTGTTCTAAACAAACATTCACTTATTTTAACTATCAGTATCCCTAGTTTTGACACTTATTATACATAATTTAGAGGTGTTTTTTTTATAAATGAAGCGCTCTTCATTATTTTTTTCCGTGTATAGTTGACTAATGACTTTTAATAATTTGGTCAATTCCTTGCTGCTAGTCAACTTGTAATTGACTTCTTTTTTGTCAGAGAGCTCAATTTTTTTCCGAGCGATTTAGTATCGTAGATATTTGTAACATCAGCAAGAAATGTCCATTGAACCTCACCCGCATGTTAATCGCCACGCTTTCACGTTGCGTTATACACTGATTCGTGTCATGTCAGGTTCAGTATAAGTTTCTACAGAACCATATTCGAGACCTTTACTTCCGATTCATCCGTTTCATTTTGAATTAACTATATATCTAACTCTCGTACTTACTTACACTTCGCACTGCACGAAGATACAATTTTCATGCCTTGCATTTTTTTCTTATAGTTTTATTCAGAATTTCGTTAACTTATTCGCGAGAAAATTAACCTTTTCACTTTCTCAGTGTATAAATTATCAGTACAGGAATATTTAAAGGTATTAATAGAAAATCCATGTAATTATTAACCTTTATGTGGTTCTCACACTTATATTTCACAGATTCTCTGCGATTTCCTATCTTTAAAAAAGTGGGGTAACGAAATGTCTCGAAAATCTCGCATACATTGTTGTTGCAAACCTGATTGGCTTTTCAATGACTTGAAGTTGTAAGAAAGAAAAAAAAAATAATCGTATTGGTTTGCTCTTAACATTTGACAAAAACCTTCGGAATCCATTAAAATACGTTGAAATTTCTTAAAATTTCTGGATACCTCTTGAAATCGTTTAACATTGCACAAAAATTTTCAAAATCATAAATCTCTTAAAATTTTACGACAACCTTCGAAATCCTTTTAAATTCTAAAAAAATCTTTTGAAAATCATAAAAATCTCTTAAGTTCTCTTAAAATTCGTTGAAACACGAAAATATTTGAAATTTAAAATTTCTAAGAATTCTTAAAAATCTCTTAAAATTTTGATGAATTCCTTTAAAATTCCGCGAAATGTACTGAAATACCTTAAAATTCTACGAAATCTTTTAATAATCCTAAAAATCTTTTGAATTTCGTAAAAATTCAATCAGATTCTTCTGACAGGGACCTTAGTTTTTAAGCGTTACGATGTCAATAACATTGGGAAACTGGCCTGGGCCCTACCAAATCCCAACTCTGAAGAATTTTTTATCCCACTTTTGCAAACGAAGTTTTTTTTTTAAACTTTCAGCCTTTCATATACGAAACGCAAAAAATAAAAACTTTCGTGGTTAATTTTACATAGAAATTATTTTATTTCTTATATATGTCGTTACGATTGTGTAATTAAAATTATACTTAATTAAAAGACTAAGACGTTCTCGGTCAGTTTAATTTTCCATTTGACTATAAGTAAATGCGGTTAATTGAAAGGAAATGGGGCAAGCCCAGTTATGTCATAATTAATTTCAAGTCTCATTTCGAATCGTGATATTTTATAAAAATCTTCGTAAAAGATGTTTCCATTCAAAAATACGTGAATTTTAAAAAGAAATACACACAAAAAAAATCTTTAATCGTAATTAATTATAAATTGTTAGTGTTAACAACCAATCGTATATTGTTTTGAATTATTCAATTATCACCATTAATTATTATCACTTTTCAATTTGAATTGGTCGGTTTAATTCATCCAATACGAATTGTTATTCGCTAGAACATCTTTATCGATCATTATCATTATTTTTTTACTTTAAATATCCAATGAATATTCAGGGTGGCCACATGTCAGGGAAGTCAGGGAAATATCAGGGAAAAAAATTGTCAGGGAAAATAGAAATTGATTTATTAATAATAATAATAATAAATTATTTCGAGGGATTACAAAGAATTTTCAGGCCTTCTTTGAGATTTTGTAGGTTTCTAAAGATTTCAAGAAATTTTCAATTATTGTAAAGGGATTTTAAGAGGTTGCTAGGAATTTTAAGGGATTACAAGAGATTTTTATGATACTTAAAAAATTTGGTGGAATTTTAAAGAATTTCAGTAAATTTTAAAGGCATGTGGTAATATATATATACCATATGCCCTTAAAGGATTTCAAGAGATGTTTCTGGGAATATTTTTAAAATTTTAGGGGATTTTAAAGTAACTTATTGAATTTTAAAGGATTTCACCAGATTTTTATGATTTTTAAAAGATTTTGTAGAATTTTAAGGAATTTTAAGAGGTTTCCAAAAACTTTAAGAGATTTCTTTACGTATTTTAAGGAATTTTAATATTCCTCATCTTGTGACCAGCCTGATATTATAAACAAAAAGAAGTAAAAGTGAATGGTTTTCGTTTAAATTAAGACGCTTGCTTCTGATAAAAATGGGTGGATGGTAGGTACGTCCTTAATCTTGAAAATTGCAAATCGTCTTTCATTCTTTGCCATAGTTGAATAATCGAATGCAATTTATTGTTCTTGTGTAGGATTTACATTTTTTCTCATTATGCCCTGTCACGAAATTGCAAGATATAAAGATAGAAAGTAATTGTTGAATCTCTTGTTGGTGGTTGCAATAATTCATTCTGTTTTGTATGTGGAAATCAGGTGATGCAGCAAAACGATCAATAACCCATTTCTGCAAATTAACATTTTTTTATTAAAAACTTGAGATAACGATATGACAGAAAATTATCCATTGTACTAGTACATATTGAATAATTAGTGTATTTTAGTAATTAAAAAAAAGTACTCTTTAATAATAACAAATGGCCTCGAGATCAGAAAAAACTGCATGTAGGCTACTAAAATGCAAGGCTACTAAAGTGCACTCCAACACGTATAATCTCTAGGTCACTGAAGCTCTTAGAATTTGATGACATTAGTATATTTTTGCCTCCGATTTAGACGATATACATAGCTTGTTGAACTACATATATCAGTGGACGATAAGAACGAACGATAATTAATTTATCTATCCACCTCGCTATATCGACTAAATTCTAGACCGCAATTCAATCCTATGTTTCTATTCCCTAGGGATAAGCATAATTATCGCCATTATTCATTTTCATTTTGATTTATTCATTCATAAACGCATATTTAAAAATGATAATTGAAAACTTAATTTAACTAAAATGTTATTTGAATTAATTCTAAAATTAGAAGTGAAAGTAAAATTGCAGCAGCTGAATGAATAATTTACAGTGCTTCAGCCTTATCAGTCTGTAGAATATGTTATAGTGGTTCGTATATGTGTATAAATATAAAGTGTTCACAATGAAGAGAATGTTCTTCTATTGTGCGGATGTTTTCACACTCAATCTGCAGTGATTCATCGGCATTATTGATACATATTCATAATGCATCACTCGAGGCCGTTAGAATCAGAATGGTGTATATTATGTTGAAAAATTACTGTACTTCCAGCTTATTTTTTTCATCCCCCAACATTACATACATTTCAGCCTGGTTCCTGTGACCTCGTTCATTGTCACCACCTCATCGCGATAAATGCATCAGGGAAAATTGATTTTGCTGACGTAGACAGTGTCTACATTCAATTTTTTTCTCATTTGACTTCGAGGTCAAATACAAACCTCTTTACTAATTAAAATTATTATACCATCTTTTTAGAAAAATTTTATTATCACTCAAATTTTTAAGGGATTTCAAGAGGTTTCTGGGAGTTTTAAGAAATCTTAACTAATTTTAATAAGGGATTTCGAAGGTTAATTAATTAATAATTAATTAACAAACTGAATTTTTTCCAAAAATTCTATCCTATTGAAAACATTTTTCAGAATTTTTTCAAATTTTTTTTTTACCTAACCCAAAAAAAGTTATGGGTTTTTTAAAAAAATGGCTTTTTTTTAAATTGCCTTAACTTTTTCAAAAATTGACTTCTCGGGACGTTTTTTTCAAAATTTTTATTTTTAAATGCACTTTTCAGAAAAAAAATTATAAAAATTATATAAATCCATCTTCAACGTTTTTTTTTTTTTTTTTTTAAATTTTCGGAAAAAGACGGAAATTTGTAGATGATTGTCATTTTTAATTTTTTTTTTTTTTTTTTCATTAAAAAACTGACATTTTCCGCAAATTCTCTGAAATTTTCAGTGGGATTTTTTCGTTTTCCATTTTTATTTTTTAATTGAAAAAAAATTTTTTTAACAGCTTATTTTTCATAACACTACTCTGAAAATTTTTTAGAATGTACAGAGAACCTTAAAATTTGGAAAAAATACATATTTTTAATTATCCCCCTAGAGCATTATTGTGTAGGTAGTTTTGCACCACACACAAGTGGACTAAACGCACTCTTGTAATCCAATCACCAGTTGTCCCTTTTTTTGTTTGAAAATTGCATCTAATGTGATAATTGGGTACAGTTGTTTAAAGGTCGAGAAGGTCGATTTGTAGAAAGCTCATAACTCTAATAGCGACAACAGGAACAATTTAAGTTACTGACAATCGATTTTAATAGCATTTCAGAGAGACATGTATTTATACTCTTGTATGTAATTTGTGATCCGTTTGCGATTCGAATAATTATGCATTTACCCTTAAAATATAACATTTTATATTTTATCACCTCTCGATATTTTTGATTAACTTTGTTTCTTTTTATTCTGTTACAGGAAAAAACCTTTACAATAATGAGCACGTAGCAATTAAAATGGTGAGTGGAATTTGTCATCAGTTATTATTTTATAATTTAATTAAATTGAAAAATAATTTGTTATCTCTAGCTGATTTCCCAATTCACCTATTTTTCCTACAATAATAGAATTTTGAGGTCTACTTTTTTGGTATTATTTATTTTTGCTAATTAGAAAATTATTTATTAGGACAGTATCTTCTTGCCAAAATATCAAAATCTTGAATGGGAAAAAATACCGAAACAATATTTTCCGAAAATTCAATTTCCCGAAAATTTCAAATTCCCGAAAATTCTAATTATGGAAATTTGACATGACCGAAATTTAAAAAAATTTAAATATGGTTAAAAAATTTTGGTCAAAATTTCTCAATTTGTGTTTAAAATTTCTTTTCAATCTTTTGTTCAAAATTTCTCCAAAATTTTTGTTAAAAATTTTTCTTCCAAATTTTGTTTAAAAATTATTTTTCCTTTTTATTTAAAATATTTATTTAAAATTTTGAACACAAGTTTTGTACAAAAATTTAAAACATTTTTCGAAAAATGAATTTTTTTTATTGAAATTTCGATAATTTTTGTCTTTGGTGTAACGAAATGTCTCGAAAATCTCGCATACATTGTTGTTTCAAACCTGCTCTCTAAATTTGAATCAGCGAAATTTCATTGGTTTTTGAATGAATTGAAGTTGTAAGAAGTAAAATAAATAATCGTGCGCGTAGCGCGCGTGTTGGTTTGCTAGTGTTAATAAATATTTTCAGTATATATTTAAATTTCGTTAATAAACATTTTCGGTAATATTACTTTTATTCGAGAATTTTCTACTTTCATTAATAAATATTTTAGATATATTTAAATTTCGGTAATATTATTTTTATTCGGGAATTTAAAAATTGGAGAATTTGCATTTTTCGGGAATAATTTTCTTGGTATTTTTTCACATTCGGGATTTTGGTTTATCGGCAAGAAGATGTTGTCCTGATTTATTTTCTTTCTTGTAAAAGAAAACTCTCAGCCTGTGATTTAAATAATTTTATTATTTCTCTTCCAGGAACCAATGAAAGCGAAGGCGCCACAGCTCCACTTAGAATATAGGTTTTACAAAGTATTAGGTGCACATGGTAAGTTAATTTTTTTTTTTAATGAATAAAAGAGATATTGGTATTTGATTAATTTGATACACAGATTGATTTTATAGAATAATATCTATTGCAGCTTTTTTTCTACTTTTGATTTTTAATTTTTAGTCTATGGGAATTATTAAATGATAAGATTTGATTAGTTAAATCTATTATTTGATATCATAACTAGAAGCTAGATTTTAGATAAATTTTTGTATCCCTTAATTTGGATCAATTTCTCTAATTTATTGAGTGTTGAGGCTTTTACGAAATCCAACTTTGAAGCACAAGCTGTAAGTAATTATCCCTGTGCACCAAAGCATGATTTTTGGAAACTGGGATAAATATCTTTTTACCTTTATATTCATACAGTTTATAACGCGCATATAGAAGGAGTTCCCGAGGTTTATTATTTCGGTCCGTGTGGGAAATTCAACGCGTTGGTAATGGAACTCCTCGGCCCCAGCTTGGAAGATCTTTTCGACCTCTGTGGAAGAAGATTCACCCTTAAAACTGTTCTCAGCATTGCCACACAACTTGTAAGTTTAAAAAAATCAAAACATATCTCACAGAAAAAAGATTTACTTATAAGAATTAAAGGCTGCAGAGCCAGCCTTAGTCTATGTGGAGCCCTCGGGCAAAATCTTTCCTGACGCCCCTCTTAAAATAAAAAATAGGGGCGCGTGAAAGTGCCCCAAATTTTGTTTTTCATAAAATTTATTTTACCTAAACTCATTTCATCTAATAATAATATGCTACAATTTTTATTATTCATAATTTTCATTTTTCATAATTTTTATTTTTCCGAATTATTATTTTCCATAATTTTTATTTCTCCGAAGTATTATTTAACATAATTTTTATTATTCATAATTTTCATTTTTCATCATTTTTAATTTTCCGAATTATTATTCAACATAATTTTTATCATTCATAATTTTCATTTTTCATAATTTTTAATTTTCTGAATTCTATTAAATCTATATTAAAAAAAAAAATTTTGCTGTAAAAACAAAAAGCTAAAACATAAAAAAAAAGTTCTTAGAGTACATTTTTTTTTAGAAGTATTGAAAAAAAATCACATCTAAAACGATTTTAGAGAAAAATTCGAAATTAAAAAAAAAAACATGTTTTTCGGGTTCAGGGGGTCACAAAACGTGGATCTACAATAAATTTCGTGACCCTAGCTCTAATAGTTTATGAGTTATTACGGAAAAAGTCATGATGCATAGAAATTTTTTAAATACCTCATTTTCAAACTCCTGAGGTCAAATTATGTCGAGAAATGTCGAAAAATTTAAATCGAAAATTTTCATTGACTTAATTTAACTGACTTAAATTTGAATTTTTAATTGAATTTTAACAATTTTAGAAGATTTCGAGGAATTAAAAAAAATATCAAATATTGGGAAAGTTGAACAAATTTTAAGGAATTTCAAGTGATTTTTAAAAGAACTGAAAGGATTTGAAAAACATTTTTTAATACTTCAAAGGAATACCAGACAATTGAAAGGAATCCAAAAAATTCAAAGAAATTCAAACGAGTTAAGAGGAATTCAAAAGAATTCAGAGACATTAAAACAAATTTAGAGAATTTTAATTTCAAAGAATTGAAAACAGTTCACAATTGTTTAAGTGATTTCAAAAGAGATTTAAAAATAGGTACATTTAGAAGTTCAAAATGATTTTAAGGTATTTAAAGAGATTTCAAACAATTTTAGGAGATTTCAAGGAATTTTAAATGAACTTTAAAGGAATGTCAAGGATTTAAAAAAATTTAATGGATTTTAAAAATCTCAAGGGGTTTCAAGGGATTTCAAAGGATTTCAAAAAACTTCAAAAAATTTTAAGATGAATAAACTACTTAAGTAATTATAAAAAGGAACTTTATTCATAAAATTGTATATGTTAATTTGTCTTTTCTAATATTACCTAAAGTACATTTTTTTTAAATAAATTTTTAAAAATCCTGATTTTTAAATTAAATTCCAGATCATTTGTTTTCCAGGACATACAGCGACACTGTTAAAAATGTTCTTAAAATCTTAGGAACTTCTTTAGAACCCTTTAAAATTCGCTAAAATCTCATAAAATTCCTTAAAATTCCACAAAATTTTAAATCACTTAAAATTTCATAAAATCCTTTTAAAAATCTCTTAAAATTCTTCGACATCTTTTAAAATCCATGAAAATTTCTTGAAATCCCTCAAAACAGGAATTCCCAATTCTTATGGCTTGAAAGATTTTAATTATAATTATAAATGTGTTTCATTCTGAGAGAAAATCTTTCGTGTAACTTTATCTGTAGTCCTACTAAACAATGATTTTTCTTTTTAGCTCCATAGGATAGAATATGTACACAGTCGGCATCTAATTTATCGGGATGTCAAGCCAGAAAACTTCCTAATAGGACGTAGTACCACAAAGCGAGAAAAAGTTATTCACATTATCGATTTTGGATTGGCCAAAGAGTATATAGACTTGGAAACAAATAAGCACATACCATACCGGGAACACAAGAGTTTAACTGGCACTGCACGATACATGAGTATCAACACTCATTTAGGAAAAGGTAATTTAGAATCTTCTTTTACGAATTAATTTTCCTTTCTGATTTGCCTACATTTTTAATTCTTTTTTTTTTCTTTAGAGATTTGGATCTGAATAAAGCTAGAAATTTTAATGTTTTTTCAGAACAAAGTAGAAGAGACGATTTGGAGGCCCTGGGTCACATGTTCATGTACTTTCTGAGAGGAAGTTTGCCCTGGCAAGGATTGAAAGCTGACACCTTGAAGGAGCGGTATCAAAAGATAGGAGATACCAAACGAGCAACTCCCATAGAAGTTCTCTGCGACGGCCACCCCGAAGAGATGGCCACCTATCTTCGCTACGTCCGGAGGCTGGACTTCTTCGAAACTCCCGACTACGAATACCTTAGGAAGCTCTTTCAAGACCTGTATGAAAGGAGAGGCTTTGCCAACGATGGCGAATTCGACTGGACCGGCAAAAGCATGGTGGGTCACAGATAAATTAAAAGCTCAACAAAAAGCCATTGGAATGCTCCCTTAATAAGTTAAAATCACAAATGCATGTGCACGTAGGCGTAGAGATTCACAGGAATGTCAAATTTGAAGAAGAGGACGATCTCACACGTTTTTAGAATATTTCTATCTTTAATTAATCAAAATTATATTGAAATGTTTGTCACGAGGTGATATTTTATATTATTTTACAAGACTCATTCAGTTTGAAGAAAGTTGTTCGTAGATATTTTGATACAGGATAAATATATTTGATTGCACGATTCGAAAGTGGGTTTTTCAAAAGTTTTCTTTTCATAAGTACATATTTAGTTTTGCAAAATTTTTTTATCATATTGTGGATATCGCATATTCGGTAAGTATCCTGTCACATCTGCCCTCGAAATGAAAATAGCCATAACTGCAGTTCGGATAGTTTTTTAATTCGGTATATTCACACAATTCGCGCAATTTTCAGACCAATCAAGTTTTCGACAATAATGTGTTCGATATATGTATGGAATAATCTATAGTACGAAAATTCTATGTAATATTGAAGTATTAATTATTTTAGTTCGTGATTTTCCGATTTTCTAGTTCCTATCGTAAAGAATTTTGGAATATAAGTATGGCAGTTTTGTGAAAGGTTTGTTTAGCTTGTAATAAAATTAATTACAATTTGTGTGATTGTGTGTCTTGTAAAATTTATTCTGGAAATTATGACCTCGGTATTTAC